>JABAKD010000016.1:649842-752342 GCA_012845835.1 Undaria pinnatifida | reverse complement strand
CGAATGGTCTTTTATTGGGGTAGTTTTTAACTTCTGTTACTGTAGCACCAAACAGGAAAGCTGGTCCAGGGCATAATTCTTGTTTGGATAATCAGGGTGTTTCTCTGTAACTTCTATTAGTGTAGCGGCTCCTCAAGTTATTTTCATACTTTCTGTAAAACCCTAGCCTGGACTTTTTAAGTGCTCATTTTGTTGGTATTTTGTGACGCAGGTGCCTTTTACTGCATGCCATATATGAGAGATTAAAAGCCACAACCTGACTTTCCACTGTGACCCGAATCACCCCAACCAAAATGGAATGTTGGTGCTACTGCGGTGAATATAAAACGTTGCTGATACTATATACAGGTACCTGCTGAAGTGCCTGTCGCTGTCCAGTAGCCCGGAGGCGCTGGAGCGTGCGAGAGACTCTTGTTGCCGGTTCAGAAAGGCCGTCGAACAGGTGTGCCGGGGATGAATGTCTGGGTCGTTGTTAAATGTTTGCCATCCGACAACGTGCAGCATCAACTTCGGCGTCGACCACCCACAAACACCCAAAGAAGAGGCCACCCCCTCTCTACCCCTCTCCTCCCCTCCCCTCCCTTCCCCCCCCCCTCCCCTCCAATCCCAGCCCATCCCATTCCCCCCCCTCTCCCCCGTCCCCCCCTCCCCTCCCCTGCCCTCCCCTGCCCTCCCCTCCTCTCCCCTGCCCTCCCCTGCCCTCCCCTCCCCTCCCCTCCCCCCCCCCACCCTCCCCCACCCTCCAGCGGCCCCTCCCCCCTACGAGATGTCCAAGGAAACCCAACTTAAACATTAAGCAAGAAGGGGGCCTATGGACATAGCCTACTACAGTAGTATCTCCTTTCCGTAGTTCATGTACAAGTACCTATTTCCGACGAACCAATCGACACCAATCGAATTCCCTCGTTCCACCTCCCTCTCCTATTTCGACAATCATCTGCCTGCTGTGCTATCCTTTCCGTTCTCTAAGCTTACCCTTGGATCACATATCATTCGTGTTCTGGCTGTCATGATGCGGTCGCAACCTGCTTTTCGGGGGCGAAGGTGTACTTGCTCCCTGCTTGGCGGAGCGAGATTGTTACGTACACGCGAGAATTGTGTATACCATCGTTAGCACAACAGTAGAGGTCTCCCCAATAAGGCGGTCTGAGTACGGCGGTATCCCGATACAAGGTGGTCGAAATTTCTTGGTGCACCTGGGGAATAGCACTCATAACCCGGAGTAAATAGTGCGGGTTCCCTCAATAAGGCGGTCGTATTGCTATGGCACACCACCGCCTTGCAGGGGGACCCACCCTTGCTGCACTACTGCACTACACTGTGTGTTTTGCATCCGACAATAATGTGTGCTATAGCATTGGCTTATTCAGTGTCGATCACTCATTTTCTTTCCCACGTGGACACCCACAAAACGTGGAAACCTACTGCTGTGCTGAAGCCCTCCCTCCTGCTTGTCTTCGCCGTCCCCCTGAGAGGAACAACTAGCGAAATCATTACATACGACGCCAAATGTGGGACCGGTAGTCTAGCATCAGTGTGTACAATAGATCTCTTTGCTCAGATTGGGCGTGGAGACCCGTCGAGGTGGTGTTGGTTGTTGGTTGTGTGGCGTTGTTATTTACTATAGGAGAACAGCAACAAACGTTATCTCGGAGTGCCCCAGCCGAGGATACAGACAGGATGGCCCTTGAAGGATTTACACAGTGAAAATGAGGCGGTGCGATCTAGGGGATAGGACCTAGTATCCATGTTTGCACATTTTCCATACACACTACGGTACACGATGCATTTTGCGTGTTTACCACCCATCTACTGTGAACAATAGGTGGATAACCAAAAATAGGGATACGTACGCCATATGAGCCATTTATAGGTACACTCAAGATCGCACTCAGGGAAAAAGGCTTCCTGTACGGCAATCTTGTACTTGTTTTTTGCTTCAAAAGTTAATAATCTTCTGACCGAAGGGGGGCCGGTTCTTCATCACGCAAGGTAGGCTTTTTTCTTTTTCTTTTTTCTTTTTCTCACACTTGTACTGTGCAGCCTCTGGACAAGCCGTGGTCACAGGTGTCGTCGGTTCTCCCCCCCGTTTCTTGCCTTCAATTTTTATCGCGCATATAGGGTTCAGCAATCCCGCTGCTCGTCGTTTTTTTCATCGAGTGTTGCTAACTCACGCTCTCGCGCTTTCGGCAATGTGCACAAGAAAAAGTCCCAAATTTATACGAGTATGCACTAGGCGGGGCTCGAACTCACAAAACTGACATATACCAGGCTCGAGGATAACCTGATACGCCACCGGGGCGACCGGCTATAACGCCTTCCAGGAATGATGAGGGGATACTTGATACAAGTAATATCGCCGAAAAGCATAACAATACTCTTGTGTCCCCATAGTAATCGCCTTGCACGAAGCCGTCGCCGTCTTCTCACGACCACCACCGTCCCATTCAGCTGCAGTAACTATTAATAATACTACTAGCACTCATTTCGCTCGAGGAAGATATATCATAACCCCCCTCTTGATGCCCGATCCCTCGTGCGCGTCTGTCCGGAATCGCCACCCCTCTCCTCGCCGCCCGCCTCAAACAATTGCCAAATGTTTGTGTGAAGCTGCTCCGCATCACGCGGCCGTTCAGTTTTTCGTGACCTACAAAAATAACGGCACGTCATCGCCAGAATCGACACCGCCATCATCACCATCGTCATCATCATCACCAATCATCATCATCAATCATCGTCAGTCACCATCGCCGTCAAGCACGCCATGGAAGGCAGGACGAGGGCTTGTGTACCGATAGAGCACAGCTGGTGAACAGCGAGCAGTCCCTTTGAGCCCTTTAGAAGAAAAACGTGTAATAATCGTGAATTCTGCGGCAGAAGACGAGCGCTTCTATGTAGATAGGGCACAGCACGAAGACAAGGAAGAGCGAACTCTTCGGAAACTCAAAGGGATTCGGTGACATGCGATGAAGCATCCCGGAGCCACCAGGGTTTTGAAAAGGTACTACTAACCGCCCGTTTGGCTCCCTCTATAGTAGTACTTTTCACAGCAGGAGGTACGCCTGAAATGTATCATAGGCTGGAGCGGTACGACACGCGCGCATAGAGCATCATCGTACCGCCCTTCTTCCCTTTCTATATCGATTTTGCGCGGGGGGTCTCATGGAATATGACAAAGGAACAGCTATATACAACACTGATTGATTTTTTTTTCCTGAGAAGGAAAGGAGGGGGGTGAGGGGGGGGGGAGGGGGGGTACGTCTCCGTCGTTACAGCGCCCTTGTTCATGGCCGAACGCGACGTGGCGTCCGAGCAAGTACGGCGTTTGTACATCAATTCTGAATGAATGTTGGCTTTACACCTGCTACGATTTATTCCAGCCCCCATCATGAGCCTTCCGCACCTTGTGTACTCGTACGGGGTGTTCGATTTTAGGAGGCTTGTTGTTTGTGATCAAGTTCCCGGTCGCCGTATGTGTTACGCGGTCTGAAGCTCACCCACCCCGCCCCACAAGGTCACCCTTTACAGCAACTACAGAGACTGCGGCTCATATAGGGTGTGAAACAATTATTTTATTTGTTTGTTTTCAGGGGACAGAGACAAAGTTATTCCCAAAAGGTGGAAATTAACATGTCTTTTCAAAACTCATGGCCCGGCCAGCGGGTCGGGTTGGATCAGGCGGTCTTCAAAATCTCGAGCGGATCGAGTCGGGTCGGGCTAGACGGTGTTAGACGGTGTTCGATACATCACGGGTCGAGTGAGGAGGTATTAAACTCTCACGGATCGGGTCAAGTCGGGTCACGAACCAACCCGGCCGGCGACAAGTGGGCTGACGGGTTGACCCGTAAAATGCCCTGAAAATCAGTGAACTATCCCCCCTCCCCCCAACACAAACATAAGACCAGGTAGCTTCCAGCGAGAGTGAAAATTGAGTTCTGTCGAAGGGGGGGGGGGGGGCTATTACTCTTCATTTTCTGTTCCATCTGTTTTTTTTTGCGTTTGGCATACCCGCTGCACCTTGTCGGATGACAAAGTAAACCAATACAAATAATGGGACCCCCCCCACCCAAGGGGGGGGGGGGCTCCCCATCTGCCACAATTTCCACACGGTAGGGAGCCGCCCCCCTTGTACCACCACGGGACCCCCCCCCCCCCCCCCTTGCCACAAGGTAGGATTGCGGGGCTTGCCACAAGGTGGAGGGGCGCCCCCCCCGCGACAAGGTGGGGGACCCCCTCCCCCGCTTGCTACTAGGGGCGGCGGGGGGTGTTGCCACATGTATGGGGGACCTCCCTATACAAAGGTAATTTGTGCCAGGTACGTGTGCGTAGGTGCCTGCGCGTCATGGTAGCCCCGTAAGACGGCGCAAACAAACGACCACATACTCCACCCACGGCAAGCCTCACAGCATGTATTATTGTATCCTACAGCTCATAACATATATTAAGAAGCGTACAAGTAGATTTGCTTGTTATTTATTTCTCACACTAACTCGCATAATATCAAGTCCGTGGTCACAGGACAGGCTCCAGTCACGCTGGAACGAAAGAATATCCCGGGGAATAGAGAAACTAAATAGCACACTAACAAACTAGCAAACCAAACCAAACCAAAAGTGGTACACGTATGTATCAGAGCTGAAGCAGTCCATGCATCCGCCCAAAAGTATAAAAAATGGAATCGGAAGTCAGCCTACGTCCTTGCCGTGCCCATACTGGTACATGCGTTTCAATACTCGCATCTGAAACCGACTACACCGCATGCCAGCAGCCCAGGAAACCCAAGCAATGTGCAAATGAATCCGAGGAGAAAAAGGAACTAAAAGAAAGGAAGAAGAGAAAGAACGAGAGAAGTCGAAAGCGAGCCAAGGAAAATAATAATGACTTTCGTAGACTCGCCAGCAGGGGAGTGTAACGAGGTAAGGCCGCCTACATATCGCACCCCGAAAAAAGAAACAAGAACAAGAAATACGCGTCCTGTCTAGACTAAGCCAGTAAAAACGGAGTAAGACAACCACGTGTAATTATTATTACACACGTGATAAGTGAACGTATATGAGCTCGTCTGTAGAAGGGGGATGACGATATATATAGTCTCTGCCCCACACGCCCCCCCCCCCCCGCCCCCAATAATATACTGGTGCCAAAACCGTCAGATTTATCCCCTCGGAAGGATTTATAGCTTACATGCACAAATTGCCCCCTTTCCCCCCCCCCCCCCCCCCTCCAAACCCGCTCGCTTTTGATCAAAACCAGGCCCCCACGTCCTTCAAAACTCCGCCCCACCCCCCTCACCGGTTATTCGACTTACAAGATTCACTTGATAAAAGGATACATTTCCCTTCACAGCTGTCAGATTTTGTCCCCCTCAGAAACGGGTTTTATAGTTTCCGCGCACAGACTGACTAAAATCATCCTGTTGACCCTGATAGCTACACTGTAGTTGTAAGACCTATATCCTTAATGAGGACACACAACTCGTAATGCGCGCGATCGGAGTATCACACACAGCTTGCAAAGATGAGTTTCGACGAAATCTTCGATCTCACAGCTGGAGTGTATTTTCATTTTTTATAATATAGTCTAGACTATACCTGGTATATATTATCAGTCGAACAATTAGCCAACACTCTCATTACTGACACGTACAATAGCCCGAGTCTATGGGAAAAAGGAAGAAAAAAAAGAAAGCATAAAGTAAGAGGACGTAGGGAAATGAAAGAGAATATCACCATGCTAGCAGGTGTTAGGAACTGACTGAAAACGGCATTGGGCACATAGAGGGTATCAGGGCACTGCGGGGAAAACACAACAAGGCGAAGAAGTATCATGTGAGGGGCACTGCGGCGAGAACACAACAAGGCGAAGAAGCCCGGTCGGCCTTACGCTACCTACGTACGGCCGTGGGAAGGCCCACAAACGTCAAGACGATGATGGCCAGACCCAAACTTCCGTCTCATGGGCCGGACGGTCCCCCCTTCCCCCCTCCCCTGCCCAGACCCAAGCTTCAGTCTCTTGGACAGGGCGTCCCCCCTCCTCTGCCTCCCCCTCCCCCCCCTCGCCCCCGCCGCGTAGAGATGCCGACGATGGGTGGCGCTGCCGCGGCCTTCGCGTGTCGCTCTGCAGTTCTACACCTCTCCGCGACATGCAATTTCCGAATGAATGACTCTGCCCCCTCCTCGACCCGTCGAAACCATCTGCAGGCCTTCTGCGCAGCCTTTCGCCACTCTTCGAACGTGATTCCGAATGCCGACATATATCCTCCTCCTGGCGCACAATCCAACCCTTTCTTGCCCTCCTGAATAGCCCTTACCCTCAACCAGCTCCCCAAACACCAATCTCCGGGGCAGGCGCTCCTCCCCCATACGTACCACGAATCCCGCGAATAATATCATCCGTTTACGCACTGTCGCTTCTATGCTCTCGGAGGCTGTCTTGGCAAGTACGTCGGCGTCCAAGAGGGTACGGTCGTCGCTCTTCCGTTTCCGCCAGCCGAGGCATCGGAGAAGCATGGAGTGGTGAACTTGGCGTAGCCTGTCGCAGTCAAGTCTGTTCGGGCTCCACGTCACGCATCCGTAGAGTTGTGTCTCGATCACCTCGGTTTTCAGCATGCACACCTTCAACGGTAAGCGCACACCCGGGAGATATAACAGATTTCTATCTTGTACCTCTGGAAGCACGCTCAGGCCCTCTGAACGCGCCGCGTTGTCTCGATAATGAGTTCTCTATCTGCGCTGACAGCCCCGTCCAACTACACAAACTCGGTCGTTTGTTTGTATACCTGGCCGCATGCTATGCCGGGCTGGGTTCCGTCACGTTAAGAGAAGGCGCACTAAGTTCGGCGTAAAGACCCTTAGATTTCTCATTGTGCTGTAAACCTTAGCCTGCCTTTCTTGTTGCCTTGTTTCTTATTAGGTGTCCCGTGTTGTACGCATGCACAGGGACACAGAGAGAGAGACAATCTTACTAGGGGCACTTGCAGTATTGTTACGATTGTCTTTTTCCTCCGTCATTGTCCAGATCCAACCTCGATCACCCTCGATCACCCTCGATCACCCTCGATCACCCTCGATCACCCATGACCAGTCAGTAGAAAGAATAAAATCCCAGAGGATACCAAACAGGTTAATCCTGGCCGCGTTTTTTTTTGCATCGGCGCGATGCTGTGCGCTGTGGTGCTCGTGCCGTGTAACTTCAAGGGTGTGGCTGCTGGTTCATTGGTCATGCCATCCGGTGATGAAAATGAACAAAAATCAACAAGTTCCTGTACGCCATGTGTAAGCCATGTGTAAGCCATGCGTAAGCCATGCGTAAGCCATGTGTAAGCCATGAGTAAGCCATGTGTAAGCCATGCGTATGCTATGCGTAAGCCATGTGTAAGCCATGTGTAAGCCATGTGTAAGCCATGTGTATGCCATGCGTATGCCATGCGTACGCCATGTGTAAGCCATGTGTAAGCCATGTGTAAGCCATGTGTAAGCCATGTGTAAGCCATGTGTATGCCATGTGCAAGCCATGTGTAAGCCATGTGTAAGCCATGTGTAAGCCATGTGTAAGCCATGTGTAAACCATGTGTAAGCCATGTGTAAGCCGTGCTTGAGACGCGTGATGTGATAGAGGTAGTGCTAGCAGTTTTCGTCTGAACCGTTTCTGAATGGCGGGATTTACTCTTGACCCGAAATCGTCATGAACAGGCATTTTTTTTTTTGCACATGATTTATTTCGTCGTGTGCCTCGTGTGCCTAGCCCATGGGATTTTTTCATCCGGTATCAGTTTTGTTTTTTGACTCTCCAACATCAGTTTTTGGTAGGGACATGTCTTAACCTCCCAAAGCGAGGGGTAGTATTAAGAAAAAAGTGGTGCGCCTCTATCGTAGCCCGCGTCTTATACTATTCATAGTATAGTATTGAAACCGTCGCACGTCACAAGCGGTTTTCAGTAGGATACAGTTCTCCCTTCGTGCGACTCGTCGAACACCTCACCGCGCTTCGCGCTTGGTGCACGCGATGGTGAAAACCCGACGTGCTCCGTCCCGGCATTGTAGTGGTGCGAGGGTCTAGTAGCTATGGGCATACGACTACCGCTACGTTTGAAATGAGCACCCCTCCCTCTCCTGGCCATTTACATTTAATGGCAAGGAAGAACCTACGTTGACTTTAGCTTAACTTACATGATTTGCACTATATTTTTCTGTCTTCCTCAAGCCGATGATCGATCTACACTCCTCCTGTTGTGCTGTTGCGCCCTTCTCTTAATCTGCTGCTCCGTCATGCAGTATGTGACACCAGTTAAGAACCTCTTATCTATGGCCAGTTAAGAACCTCTTATCTATGGCCAGTTAAGAACTTGTTATGTAAGTTAGGGTGTGCTGTACAGGCCATGTTCTTGTTGTCGCCTAAAACTCGAGTCTGGAATTCTAGGTGCTGTCGAGTACTGCATGTCATACCAGGTACATGGTATACATGAACATCTTCTTTTTTGCCTCCCACTGTAGTAGGTCGCATCTAGGCTCCACCCCCAAGCCATAGGTGTGAACCTGTCACCCCCGCCCTGCCCCTTCCTGCTCCTTCCAGTTTTCTAGTGACCCCGCATATGGAGTTTGAACCTACCCCCCCTCTATGAGCAAGAAAGTAGGCACAAGGTGCCGAAATCCGTCTTACGTGCGGTTCTTGGAAGGATGCAGTTCACTCTTCATGCGACTCGCCGAACACCTCACGGCGCTTCGCGATTGGTGCAAGCAATGTCTGCCTGGTTGGTGAAAACCCGACGTGCTCCGTCCTGGCATCTAGTAAGGATGCGAGGGTCTATGATCATACGACTACGGCCATGCACAAACTGAGTGCCCCCCTCCCCACTCCTCCTCGAGATGGCGACATACGTGTGTGGTAACCGAGGGTCTATGCAAGAGGCTCTCCTTGCTGACTATATTTCGGGCAAAGGAACCCTAATCCCGATCGTCCAAACGAGAGTTGCTGCCAAATGGTGGATGAACGTTCTACCTTACGCCCAAAGATTATATTGCCAGCAAGGAAACCCTACTCCTTTCCACCCGTCGTTTGCGCGCCTCGGAGGTAAAGGGCCACTGATCCGCCTGACCATCCGAACGCGCACTCGTCATTTTCTGACGTCATGGTCGTCAGCACTACCGCCGCGCAGGTGTACCCGTCTATGCGGGGCTCCTCGAAAAGCACCTAGTAAATCGACCTTGTTACGGTACTCCAGGTTCGGCGAGGCCCGGATACCTTCGTTCCTGGCGATGATGTCCGTCCTCAGGCTTCCACCCGCCATGGAGGGTTCTCCACGTTTATCTTAGCGAGGGATCCCATGCCACTTGAGTCCGCGGGAGATCAGGCGGAGAAGGAACCGCGGCTGGTGCACCAGCGATCCGGGTCTGGGGCAAAAGGCGTGCATGTCATATGTCCACATCTTGACCACATCGGAGCAGGGACACCTCGCCACGATGTACTTCTTAATCAAACCCCGTCTACGATGGTGCCCATCCTTCCGTTGTACCCATCAACACGTGTGCCACGGCACGGGTAGAACTTGTTTTTGGCGGGATTTTTTTTTCTGGATGGCAGGGCTCCTTAACCCCAAATAGTCGTCGGAATCTTGCTGTTCTTTTTTTGGCACCATTAGTATTTTGTGCATCTAGGCCATGAGCTTTCAGCTTTCTCAAACAAAAAAGCAAAGACATGATTGTGGGGGGTAACGCATAGAGGTCCTCGAGCGAAAACACTCACAGAAAAATAACGGTTGGCCTCCATCGTAGCACACGTCCCTCAAACACCTTTTTACTAGTCCCACAACTCTGCGAGGGGGGATGACTCGGAGCGAGCACAATGGACGCGCCCAAAGGCAGGCGGTAGCTCCAGACCCCTGGAGGTTATGTCGCTAGCCTTAGGGAAAGCGCTTTTCTCCATCCCCCCTAGCGGAGCGTGCTGCCGCGGCGGGAGTGTCACCGCGGGTAGACTGACTAAAACAACCTCTGCGTGTAATATGCCGGCCCCGGCTGACGAGCTTTCCCATTTTTTGGTTGGTCTTTTCCGGGAGTAAGTGTGGTGACTTCGCTGTGCGCCGCTAACAATTCGAATTATGAGGGCCGTGGCGGGGAGTCTTTCTCTGTGCTAATGCGCTAATACCACCCTCCAGCCAAGATTCAGAGACGATGCGGTCTATGGGTTCATTTGGGATCCCCATGTGTCCCAAGCCCCGATCAGATTCGTTCCGAGATGGATAACGATGCTCGATCCAGGGATCTTATCTCTCACTCGGTCTCCCATCGGGGAGGCAAGCTCCGCCAGAAATTCCGGTAAGATATTAACCCTGCTTCCAGCGGCAGAAGACAATCTCTGCGATAGCACTGATACGGCCGCTTCGTACCGGTCGTTGTTACACCGTTACATTGCTGACATCGTGGTGCCGTTTTCGCAGAAAGGTGCCGTCCCTCTATCGCTTGACACAGGCACCACTCGAAGAACGGTTCTCAGCACGTTGCCACTATTGTCACCGGCTTTCATAAATAGTCACTCACTTCCGTCGGCGGCAACCCAAAGCCCTCTCCTCCCCCCTACGTAGACGGTGTGCTTTGCCTTGCTGGCGAAGTGAAAATGCCAGCTGATCACTGGGGCACCCCTCCTGGAAGAACGATTGTCCCCCCGGAGGTCGAGGAATAATTCGTATGATCACTGCGCCCCCTTGTCTTCCATCGTGCACGCATCAGGGAACAAGACCGTACCCAAGACGCGCTCAAGATGGGTTGTGCTCTGCCCGTGAGATTCCATGGCGATAATAAGCGTCGCCGATTGCTTGCTTGCGTGTCAACGAATCAGTGCACCAGGTGGCCAACGCCTCCATCCCTCACCGCCCCCGTCACTTTCTCCTGGATATGTGGCCCTTTGTGTCGATCGGGACGCCCACCACCGTCACCCCTTCTTCTTGAGCGATGCGGGCGTCGGCACTTTTCAATCGAGCGATTTCTCCTTCGCCGCCCAGGCGTGTCCTTTCGGGGGTAGAACCACGGTCTCGGTGGGGTTGATCACGATGCCGATATCATCAATTTAACAGCTCGTGCCGGGGGAAGCAAATAGATTTGATCGTGTTTGGCCGTGATCCCCATATAGCCGAGAGAGATGGCGTCCATGTGTGCAAAAAAAAGACGCGCGTGCTTCATCCCAGAACGCAACGCAAGGAAAAACATCCCCGGACCCATGGAGCCTTCCTGGTGGACTCCACTTGAGCAAGCTGTCGTCCGGATCTCCCCGAAGCCCGTCCGGAATAGTTTATCTTCTGATCTCGCACTATATCGTTTCGCCACGAAAGGCGTGAGCGCTGTAAAGCAGTTTGCCATTTCTTGAAGCACCGCCGTCCTTCTGACCGAGTTGAAGGCGGTGGGGTAGTCGGTGGCAACGAGCCTGTTGCCCGCGCCGTGCCCTCACCTCCACGTGTCCCGTTCTTCCTGGCAACCGCGGCCCCAAACTGCCTCACCTCTCAACGGGCCTCCACTAGCCGCGCCCGCCACTATCCCGTAGTTCCCACGATGGTGAATCGTCTTCAAGCCATATGTCAACGTACACCGGCTCAAAATTGTGCCTAATGCGACGAAGCTCGTCTGCAGGAAAAATGTCAGAACTCCGGCGGGAACGCGCGCGGCTCGTCGTCGATTTTCCCCCAACAGGCTGCCATGCCCCGGCTAAGCACCTCCCGCTCAATTTTGGTGGGAGTGATGGACTGGAGTTGCGTGAACAGTTGACCGTCGATTCCGCAAGCCGATAGGGCGCTGTGGGGGCTGACAACATCGCAGATCACCTGGGAGGCGTTCTTCTCGTCCAGGCACGTCACGGGGGGGCACTTCCTTCGTCTACACCTCGGTAGCGCTCGTTAGCAAGGCGGCCGCTGCGGCCGCGGAAACGGCGATGTGGTCTTCGGGCGGGAATATGGACACCGGCGTGCCTCACGTCTCCTTGTGACTTGCTGCGCGGGGCTCACTCAAAAAGGTGCGTGCTGCGGCGTGATGACAAGCTGATTACGAGCTTGTCTCCTCCGAAGCGTCTTAGGCTGCATCCCGCTGCCGCGCGTCGCCCCAACCTTGTATACACTACTAACCATGGGAGCAGGAGAGGAATACGTTGCCGCCCTCCACCAATGTGAAGCTCTGTAGCTTCTTCATGCGGCTGTCTGGTTAGCCAAGCAGGACCGGCAGGATGTATCATTGTTTAGGCGTAAGTAGAGCGAAGTCGGCGTCGTCGGGGGTACGGGTTTAGCCGGTGCTCTCCCGTGGCGTGGTTGATGTGCCAAGCACGTGACCTCTCAAACGCGCGTGTGCGCCTGTCAACAGTGGCTGCAGCTTTTTTCCCTGTCCCGAAATGTTGCTGTAGATCATCCAGGGAAGCGGTACGATGGGTGACCTCGTCCCCAGGCTGCTATGGCCCCACCCTTACCGCAAACCTCGGCTGCGTAGGCCCGTGTCACCTGTGACCCCCGCTCCCATTCTCTCGGCCGCGCTGCGAAGACTCGGTTCCGCTTGAACAGCTGTCTCTAATGTATCTCATTTTGGTCCGCGTTTGATTTGACAGCAAAATTATGCCGGTTCCGCGCCTCTCGTGTGGGCCTAGACCACACCGCACGCGTGGAGCACGCGGCGCTCTTGCCCACATGGAAGGCACACCACCCGGTGCTCGAGCTAGAGCATCACATCGCAGACCCTAAGCGTCACGTCTCCTATCGACCAGGAAGCCTCCGGGGCGCGTCCCTACCCGGAATCCGCCTCCTGTTCGCTGGGATTTCCTCCAGCTGGTGCCTTACCGTTTCGTACCTTAGCTCGCTGCCGTTATTTCAACTCCCCTCAATTCGCGTTTCTGGCTCTCCGCTCATCCGTTCATCCCCGATCCGAGCGTTGGCATCCCACGAAGTTCCACTGCTCGGTCTCCCTCGTTATCTCCACTCTCCTTGCTAGGTTCGCTCCAATTGCCACCCCCCTCTTCCCTCGGCTCGCCGACGAGGGCGGTGAGCTCCCCCCGGTTCGTGTCGGCCCCTCGCCCCGCTCTGTCTGCTCTTAAAACCCTCCCAAATCCTCTTGGCCGGCCCCGTCTACCCCTTGCGATCGACCTCTCCCTCTCGCCCTCTATTAGGTGCAGACACTAACTTCCCGGGGGTTGCAGAGGCACGTAGGGGCTTTGTGAGGGGAATTCCTGATTGTCCCTCTGGCATGTGGTCTGTCTCCTGCGGTTCTGCGGCTCTCTGTGGCACCCGGAGCTACCCCCTTAATTGATGGGCCACTCTGCAGTGCCCGCTGCGTTCATTCCTTTGGGTTCACCATGTTTCGACGCGCCCTTATACGCCAGACGGGTCCATTGTTGATAGTGACACCCCATAACCACTGGTCTATGAATAATATTGATAGTATTGATAGTATTAATAGTAGCAATAGTATTAACAGTCGGCGCTGCCTGCTAGCTCGGTCGTTAAGGTGTATCTCAAATGAAAGATCAATCCAGGCTTCGAACCTTCCCGCCATCGTCCTTATCCGCTTATCTCGTTTGATGCAGAACACGGACTGACAGCATATCTCTAACATCCTCGTCACTTTCCCATTCCCTCTGGCGGGGAAAACGCGATAAAACGGGATACGCTTAGAGCATCGCAGAAAAGGAACACAGGAGGGACGAGGACATGGATTCCCCCCAAGGGCGCTCACCGTGAGCTTGAGCGTGCCATGAAAGCCGGTAGTCACGGAACTGGACGGCTCAGGTCTGGCGGCGCCCCGCAAAAAAAAAGGAAGTCGCCGAAGCCCATGGCACCCCTCGGGGCTGCCCATCCTCTTCCCCGGCTTGGACATGGGAAGCTCTCCAGCCAGTCCCGCTGGGTGGTGAGGTCGGCTTCCTCCCGGCCACGAAGCGTGGAACACGGCGCAGGGCCTTGGATTGACGTGCCCTCTCGCGAGATATTCCGCACGCGCTTCAACGTGGGACGGGTGTACGAAAACCCTCCGTGTGCGCACGGAATTGAGATATTACGCACGTTTAGGGCTAATTCAAAAGAAACAAAATGTGTCTGTATCTGGCATGTACCCAACCGTCGGACATAGACATATATATATATTGCGGTACAGGTACGTCATAGAAGCAAAACACTTGATAAGCTGAAAAGTATTGAACATGAAGCGAGGTCAGGAAGAAACTACCGTGTCGTGTAGCTGGTGAGGGCTCATCTCATTAAACGCTCATCTATATTTTTCTCTTGGAGCATCAGTGGGTCCAGGCTTCATCTCCACGTCATGGGTGTAGATCTGCCCCTGGCTTCGCGGATACTATATGGTAGGGGTGGGTTGGCGTCGGTTGGTCACTGTAAAACATGCCGCTCACTACCGCGAGCTAGACCACCAGGGTACCGCTTTTTTTTTGTTCAGTTTTTTTTGCGATCAACCACAGCTGACGGTCGAGTTAGATCATTTGTGCGGGGTGGAGAAGCTTTACTCCGGACACAACGGGAATGATCGCATCACGTAGTGTTTATGCCAAGGCCCCCACGAGGCAGTTACATTGTACTCCCCGCTGCTGTCTCTGGGAGTGGCCATACTGGAAACTAAACTAACTCGTTGAAGCTGTCATCCATGCAAGTCCGCTTCACGAGCGGTCCTTAGTAGGACGCAGCTCATCCTGCATGCGACTCGCCGAACACCTCACGGCGCTTCGCGCTTGGTGCTAGCAATGTCTGCCTGGTCGGTGAAAACCGGACATGCTCCGTCCCGGCATTGTAGGCATGCAAGGGTTTAATAGCTATGGTCATACCACTACGGCCACGCATGAATATCGAGCACCCCCCCTTTCCCCCCCCGCCCCCCCGGGCTCTTCCTAACAACTCCTAGGCTACAGCTCAAAAGCGGGATACTCTCCTCGCAATTGCGACCCGTGTGACGACTGAGACCACTAGCAGTAGGTGTTCCTTCACCACTCCTATACTCGCCATGGATACTCCATCTTGGCCCCCGACGACCCTCACTGAAATCTGATCGATTAAGTCGCTGCCCTCTACCCCGAGGCTACCAAATCTTTCCACAGGGAAAGTGGAAATTTATGGGTCGGTGAACTCGTCGTAGAACACATATCCCGGTCGAGCGTTGTGTTGGCGCTTGTGCGCCTCAGAACTAGAGGCAGCTGATCCATGGCGGTCAACGTCTGCTTGCGGGTCTGAGCGACTTGCCACGATACTCCCGGTTAGGCGCCTCTCGAGGACCTCCGGTCGATGACGATATTCGTCGTCAGCTTCCGATTCGCCTTGAACGGCTCCGCACTATCCACTTGACGAGGAATCCGAAGCCGCTTTAGTGTCCCGAAAGTCGTGCGGAGAAGCGCCTGGTCCCGATTCACCTGCACCCCATGTGGTGGGACAGATGTATGCGTGGGGGGTGTCCATGTCGACTGTGTGGCATCAGGGACACCTTACCGCCACGTGTTCTTCAGCCGCCATAAAGCGTCTTCCGATGCGCGCGAACTCGTCTTCAGGTATGACACGGAGCGCGTCCGTCCGCCACGCCCGAAGGTATGCTGCGGTTTCTGCCCCTTGATCATGTGGCCAGCCTTGGCGAAGGATCGAGTTTCCCTCCCTGCCATCGGATTGGGCCGTCCCGACGAGAGCATCACCTCTGACAGCTGGACCAGAAAAGCTGTGTGCGCGGTGCGGCGGACCGGTTGACCAGCTTGACCACCTTATGGTGGGCGTTCGTGACGTAAAACCGCGTCATGCGCCGCCACATGTCAGTCTCTGGGTGCCTTGAGGCCGAGTCTCCCTCTGAGCCTAGACCCCAGTCCAACCAACAGCCCGGGACGATGCTTGGCATCGCTTCCTTCGTAACCACCTACGCGTCTGGAAGCTTCCGCTCCAAACTGGACGATGAGTCTCGATTCAGGGAGCCCTCGTTTCAAGCAGTGTCCTGACGGGCCGGTAAGGTTCTCCAGATCCTTCGGTGCGATCCGCCAATTCTGCTTGCTTCCGTCACCTTCCCGGCCTGTAGAAGCTTGGACTTGCTGGTGGGGTACAAATATCGGTCAATCATCCGGCTGCCGCTGCCTAAAGAAAGACTCTGCTGCCGCCGCTCCCGGTAGCTCAATGAATTCCTCGTACCTTCGTTCTGCATGCTTCGAGGGACAAGCCCGAATGTC
Source organism: Undaria pinnatifida (assembly GCA_012845835.1). Lineage (NCBI taxonomy): Eukaryota > Phaeophyceae > Laminariales > Alariaceae > Undaria > Undaria pinnatifida. The sequence goes on along the minus strand of JABAKD010000016.1, from coordinate 736,184 downwards.
CAGAACCCATTCAAGACAACCTGTCCTCTGCCCGAGGGGTCGAGCAGCGATGACGCCGTCGCTTGTTTGTACAACGTGTAGGCGAGACCACGCGCAAGGCGGTCCGCGCTTCCATCCTTCACTATCCCCACGTGTTTGTCAATTACGTGTTCCTATGTGATTGACGGTATGCCCACCAACGTCACCCTCCCTTCTTCAGCAATGTGAGCGTCGACTCTTTTATTGAGCGAAAATTCTTTTGAGGGTGTCCAGACGGGGATATCACAGCGACCTTGAGGGTTGGCCACGATGACGACGTTGGCCACGATGACGATGGTGTCTAGCTTGCAAAGGAGGAAGGTTACAGCTCTACCTGTGCTGTCCACAACTCCCAAAAGGCCGAGGGAGACGTTGTTCGTGCAAGCGAAGATTTCCAATCCTTTTTCCTCAAACTTATATCGGAAACGGTTCAGCCCCGGCCAAAACGCCATACAGAACATTGCCGGTTCCACAGGGTCCCCGTTCCGGCTCCTACTGGTAAAACAACTGTTGTCCTGGTCTCCCCGAAGTTCATCAGAAAAACAACGACCTTTCGTTAGCACTTGGCCACTAATTTCGCGAGCGCTGGCACGCGGTTGGTAACCCCCGCAAGCACCGCCGTCCTGTTGGTCGTGTTGAAGGCGTTGGAGCGGTCGGTGATAACGAGCCATACATCCGTCTCATGTATGTAACGCTTGAGTCCTCCGTCCCATACGTTCTACTCCTCCAGCTACCGGGACCCCAAACCCCTTCACCTCTCGATCGAACGCCTCCAACCGCGGCGAAAACCGTCGCGTAGCCCCTGCAGCGATGAACCTTCTCCATGGCGTGCATGCGCTAACTGGCCGGCGTTTTCCCCTCAGCGCGATGAGGCTCGACTGCAAGAAGAGCTGCTAATGCGCCCGGCTCGTCGACGATTCTCCTCTAGAACGCTGTAATACCCCAGTCGATCTCCTCCCGCCCGATTTCAGTCTGGATGATGAATTGCACGTGCGCAAATTGTTGACCGTCAATTCCGGGGCCCGATAGGGCGCTGCGGGAGCTGATGACGTCGCAGAGAACCTGGAAGGCGTACTTCTCGCCCGGAAGCCAAGGGGGAGCACTTCCGTCATCTACCTCGGTAGCGCTCGCCAGCACCGCCACCGCCGCGGCCGCGGAAACAGCGCTGTGGTCTTCAGGCGGGAATTTGACCACCAGCGTGGCCCCCCGTCTCCTTGTGTCCTGCCGAGTGTGGCTCTGCCAGAAGGGCGCAGGCCGCGACTTTCATCCCTGTCGCGTGTCGACACGCCGACGACGCTCGTTCTAGCTTCGATTCAACCAAAGTTCCTTGGTTGGCATCTTGCTGCCTCGTTTCCCTTCGCCTCGTGCACACCATCCCCCCCGCGAGCGCGAGGACTATGTCGCCGCTCTCCGCCCCTGCAACCTCTGTAGCATTTTGATGCAGCCGTCTGGTCAACGCACGAGGATCGGCAGGACGTACCACAGCTAAATCGCCAGCAGGAGGCGCGTGGTACGACAGGGGTGTTGTATCATAGACCAACGATACGGTAAGCGGGGCACTTTTGGGACTGCTTTTTCGGTTGCTCGGGGTCAGCCGTGCGAACGACTCCCATATTGCTTTACGGCTTAACGCTGCCGCGCTGTTTTCATTTTGCGATATGAATCCGCAACGCACATTTTGAAGCTGCGCCAAACAAGTTCGCCTATTTTGGTCTTTGGTCGGTGAGGTGCAGGGTTACTCGTGCGAGTATGATAGTGTGATAGTGTGATAGTATGATAGTATATGATAGCATGATATCTAGTCTGATATCTAGTATGATATCTAGTATGATAGTATGATCGTATGATAGTATGATATGATATGATATGATATGATATGATATGATATGATATGATACGATATTTTATGGTATGAAATGATCTCAGACCCGGTGGTAACATATGATACGATATCAACGTCCGCCCTACCGTAGCCTTGGTCCATACTTTCACCATGCTTTGACCATACTTTCACCATACTTTGGCCATACTTTGACATTCCTTTGACCGTACTTTCACTATACTTTGACCATACTTTGACCATGCTTTGGCCATACTTTGGCCATACTTTGGACATACTTTGGCCATACTTTGACCATACCTTGACCACACTTTGACCATACTTTGACCATACTTTGACCATACTTTGACCATACTTTGACCATACTTTGACCATACTTTGACCATACTTTGACCATACTTTGACCACACTTTGACCATACTTTGACCATACTTTGACCATACTTTGACCATACTTTGACCATACTTTGATCATACTCCAACCATACTTTGACCAATTTTTTTTTTATGGCGGCACGATACTATGACTAGTAATCAACTGAGGAAACTACCCGGTATTTTTTGAGTGCCTGCTGTGTCGTACAATGCTATGTTCGTTGCAAAATTAAGCCATGGCTTTGTTCATCGCGCGAAGCGTACAGGTTTTCTCGCGTTTATATGTTAGGCGGGGTATAGATGTTAAGGTATTGGAGGGTATTGTTAATAGTCCGTTTGACCGCTGGTACTGGTAAACCAATTGCCTACGGAAACTAAGTATTGTAACACTCTCCTCCCCTGGGCCAGTGGGATAGCAGGTCGGCCCGATATACTGGCGGACGTATCAATATCCACGCTGTTCCATTTCCTGGGGTTTACCGGGGAAAGCTTTGTCAAGTTCGACATGAGGAGAGTCGTAAAAGTTTACGGTTGGTGGAAGATGTGATTCAATTAGAACCGACGCCCATGGTCTGTCGACGCTGCCATCTGTCGAAGTATTCGAGGGTATTTAGTCCGTCCGACTATCGGTAAAAGATTAAGCAATGGACTGATTCTACGATAGAGGTATCACTTTTGGCAAAGTTAAAGCTGGATAGCGGGGCTCCATAACCCAATATCGTCGGCAGTGTCCATTTGGAAATGCCCAGCCTTGCTTTGAGAAATGTTTCGTTTTTTGTGTGTCTAGGCCATGAGATTGTTCGCCTAGCTGCACTTTCAACTTTTCTCAACTGTATTGGGTATTGGGTGAGCTGCCGAGCGCCTGCCTCAAGCGACAAGTCTCAGAAAAAGTACGAGGGGCTACCGAGTCATCCCACGGTAGGGTGCCCGTGCAGCAGGTTCTTAGAAGTTTCTGAGCTCTCCTAACACGAGAAGCTCAACATCCCACCCCCCGAAACATGACTTCGAAGGCATTCGCGCGCGCAATCCGACCAACACTTCTATGCGCTAGTCCTTATTAATATACCATACTAATAGTCCTTAAACAACTGTACCCGTATAAAAGTATCGGACCAACTGGTGGTTCCTAGCATGAGGGGCTGAACCGTTCAGGTATACCTTTTTTTGGCCCAAAAAGTATCACCTCTACCACACCGTGGGATTACTCTACAGTACCCCTTTCGTAGCGTGCGTCCAATTGCCTGCCCAAACGAAGCCTTGTAACACACAACTCCTGCAGCGAGGAGCCTCAGAAGTTTTAGGTGCACCCGCTACTATACTATATGCATACTATTATTATAGTGTTGTCAGGAACGGGTTCGGCGTCGCTGAGTCCCGTTCGACCGGTGTTCTCCCGTGACGGGGTTGATGGCGCCAAGCACGTGCGCGTTCGGGTGACGTGTGCGCGCCTGCCAACTGCGCAACTGACTTTTCCCCCCCGCTCACGAAGCGTTGCCGCAGGTTATCGGTTATTCATGGAAAACGGTATCGAGGGGTGGCCCTATAAGCCGGCTGTTCAGGTCCCATCTCCACCAAAGCCCCCGACTGCGTCTGTCCACGGTGCCTGTCCCCCCTTCCATTCGCGCGGCCCGATTGCGAAGGCCCGGGTTCGCTTGGACCGTTGCCTCCAATGCGTCCCGTCGCGACGGGTGCTACGATAGAGGTGCACCACTTTTTTTCTTAATACTACCCCTCAATTTGGGAGCTCAAGACCTCTGCCCAAAAACCGATTTGGACAAAAACAAACCTGCTACCGGATGAAAAACCAAATGGCCTAGGTGAACAACGAGAAACCATGCAAAACAAAATGGCGTATTTCCGACGATTTTGGGTTAAGGAGCTCCGTAATTCAGAATAAAATAGCCAAAAAAAGGTATACCTCTATCGTAGCATGCGTCTCGCGGGTGCTGGGCTTCGCAGTGCACTGCAAGGATTGGTGCCGGTGCCGCGCCTCTTCCGGGGCCCTCGACCACGCGACGAGGGTGAAACACGTGACAGCTGGAAAACGTCCCCGCCCGGGTCCCTCGCCGGAGCGTCACACGGCAAGCCCCGCGCACCACGTCTCCCCGGGTGTCGCCCAGGAAGGCGCCGGGACGCCTCCCGTCTCTGGGTCCCGCTCCCGGTGCTCTCAGGAATCCTCCAGCTGGTGACTCGCCGATAGGTGGAGTAGGCTGGCCGTTGCACTTTGCAGCACCCCCCCCACCTCGGACCCCTCTTACGATAGGATTAGTGTAGTGCTCTTATTTTCTGCTCAAAATGTTCCTGAATAACGCGGGGGGACACCTCAACCCAAAATAGCCGGAGTGTCGTTCAAAATCGTTCAAAAACGTTCAAAATCGTTTAAAATCGTTCTTCATGTGTTACAGTATTGCAAAATAGATCGTTTTTAGGCAGATCTTGGCCACGGGATTCTTCATGGGAGTGCAGTTTTTAAAAAAAATTTGCTCAAGCTTTGGGGCTGACACATGCTACCAATGGTAGCTGAGAGGTATATGCGCCGTTTTTTTTTCTTTTCTTTTCCCTGTTGTTGAGGGTACTCACTTAAGGAGGACCTCTTCTGTATCTCACCCAAAACTGGTTTGGAGTGCTCGTAAACTGAAAGGGCAACCTGATCAAGAGTCAATCCCATGGCCTATGTATACCAATATATTTATATCTCTCTATATATATATATTATTACCGAATAAGAGTATCCTTTTCGACGATTATTTTTTGAATAAAGAGCCCCGTCGTTCAGAAATTAGCAGTACACTTCATGGGTCATGACCTGACCCGCGGGTCGGCTCAGGGAGGGTTCAAAATGTCGCGGTTCGGGTCGGGTGGGGTCAACATGTTTTAATATCCCTCGGGTCGGGTCGGGTCGGGTCGGGTCGGGTCGGGTCGGGTCGGGTCAAAAGCAGTTAAAAAATATCGTGGGTCGGCTTGGGCCATGAGGTTTCAAACTCTGGCGGGTCGGATTTGGTGGGATCAAAAGAGGTTTTAAATCTCGTGGGTCGGGGCGGGTCGCGTCAAGAGGTTTCAAACCCCGTGGGTCGAGTCTCGTGTCACGACCGGCGAGATACAGGTCACTCGTGGGTCAAGCCACCATGACCCGTGGGTTGTTTTTGGGTCACCCGCGGGGCGAACTCGCGGATCTAGCTTGCGGATCCGCCTTTTTCAAACTTGCTGCTAGCTGCCTGCCGGATGGCCATTGTTGTGTGGCCGACCCGCGGGTCCAAAACATGATACAGAGCTTACCGCTGCCTGCCCGAAAGCATCTCTCGTGCCGATGCTTCGATCCAATGTGTCATCTTAGCGTGTAGAACAAAAGCATGCCAGGCATTATTAGCTACTCGTGCCAGGCAACAAATAAAACGCTAATCCCGTGCCACTCTTGCAGGATTATCTGGCAATATAGTGATAAAGACGACGTATACATGACAGCAGTATGATAACCCATGTAAGTACGTACGTGCCTGGTATTATACACGTTAAAAAAACACCTAAGAAATATCATGCGACATATACCAAACGCAAAAGGCGAGAGAAGTCTGCGAAGCAGCACCAGCAGCACCAGCAGCACTGGCAGCAGCACCACAAGCAACAGGCCCCCGACCCTCGCGGATCGCGGCGCCCGCTGACACCCCCCCGCCTCAGTCGGGCCTGCCTTCGCAGGCGGCTTAGCCATAGGTTGTTTGCCGGGGGCGGAGACTACACAACTAGCTCGCTCGTGGAGGTGGCAGTGGACGCTGTCGGGTCAGAGCTCTCGGATCGATCCACGTGGGTCTCTAGCGCTACGGGCACGGCTATAAGTGCGTATTATATGCGTGTAAGTTATGCTCTTTCTCGTTTTTTTGTAAATTATTCTAAATATATGTCAGACGCTGTGTCGTCGACAAATTCAGGGTCGATTCTCATCTTTGTGGCGCGCAACACAAACTGCTGCAAAACAACTTCTGAAAAAAAAAAGGTGCACGACATTCTGGGAGAAGAACGAGGGACTCAGGACAAGTCACAATAACCAACCCAACGTACATATCATATCAACAAATACATATTTGGACCCGTGAGGAATATCATGGGGCCAGTCGGCCCGACTCGCATGAAACCCGCACCTCACTACTGGTCAATTCAAAGGATGGCGGGTCGGGTCGGGTCGAGTCGAGTCAACAGGCCTTCAAATGTCGCGGGTCGGGTCGGGTCGGGTCAGGCGAGTTTCAAAAATCACGGGTCGAGTCGGGTCGGGTCAACAACGCTTTTCAATCTCGCGGGTCGGGTCGGGTCAAGACGTGTCAAAACTTTCGCGGGTCAGCTCGGGCCGCAGGTGACCCGACCCGACCCGACCCGACCCGACCCGACGACCCGACCCGACCCGACCCGACCCGACCCGACCCGACCCGACCCGACCCGACCCGACCCGACCCGACCCGACCCGACCCGACCCGACCCGACCCGACCCGACCCGACCTGACCCGACCCGACCCGACCCGACCCGACCCGACCCGACCCGACCCGACCCGACCCGACCCGACCCGACCCGACCCGACCCGACCCGACCCGACCCGACCCGACCCGACCCGACCCGACCCGACCCGACCCGACCCGACCCGACCCGACCCGACCCGACCCGACCCGACCCGACCCGACCCGACCCGACCCGACCCGACCCGACCCGACCCGACCCGACCCGACCCGACCCGACCCGACCCGACCCGACCCGACCCGACCCGACCCGACCCGACCCGACCCGACCCGACCCGACCCGACCCGACCCGACCCGACCCGACCCGACCCGACCCGACCCGACCCGACCCGACCCGACCCGACCCGACCCGACCCGACCCGACCCGACCCGACCCGACCCGACCGACCCGACCCGACCCGACCCGACCCGACCCGACCCGACCCGACCCGACCCGACCCGACCCGACCCGACCCGACCCGACCCGACCCGACCCGACCCGACCGACCGACCCGACCCGACCCGACCCGACCCGACCCGACCCGACCCGACCCGACCCGACCCGACCCGAACCGACCCGACCCGACCCGACCCGACCCGACCCGACCCGACCCGACCCGACCCGACCCGACCCGACCCGACCCGACCCGACCCGACCCGACCCGACCCGACCCGACCCGACCCGACCCGACCCGACCCGACCCGACCCGACCCGACCCGACCCGACCCGACCCGACCCGACCCGACCCGACCCGAACCGACCCGACCCGACCCGACCCGACCCGACCCGACCCGACCCGACCCGACCCGACCCGACCCGACCCGACCCGACCCGACCCGACCCGACCCGACCCGACCCGACCCGACCCGACCCGACCCGACCCGACCCGACCCGACCCGACCCGACCCGACCCGACCCGACCCGACCCGACCCGACCCGAACCGACCCGACCCGACCCGAACCGACCCGACCCGACCCGACCCGACCCGACCCGACCGACCCGACCCGAACCGACCCGACCCGACCCGAACCGACCGACCCGAACCGACCCGACCCGATCCGACCCGACCCGACCGACCGACCCGACCCGACCCGACCCGACCCGACCCGACCCGACCCGAACCGACCCGACCCGACCCGACCCGACCCGACCCGACCCGAACCGACCCGACCCGACCCGACCCGACCCGACCCGACCCGACCCGACCCGACCCGACCCGACCCGACCCGACCCGACCGACCCGACCCGACCCGACCGACCCGACCCGACCCGACCCGACCCGACCGACCCGACCCGACCCGACCCGACCCGACCCGACCCGAACCGACCCGACCCGACCCGACCCGACCCGACCCGACCCGACCCGACCCGACCCGACCCGACCCGACCCGACCCGACCCGACCCGACCCGACCCGACCCTACCCGACCCGACCCGACCCGACCCGACCGACCCGACCCGACCCGACCCGACCCGACCCGACCCGACCCGACCCGACCCGACCCGACCCGACCCGACCCGACCCGACCCGACCCGACCCGACCCGACCCGACCGACCCGACCCGACCCGACCCGACCCGACCCGACCCGACCCGACCCGACCCGACCCGACCCGACCCGACCCGACCCGACCCGACCCGACCCGACCCGACCCGACCCGACCCGACCCGACCCGACCCGACCCGACCCGACCCGACCCGACCCGACGCGACCCGACCCGACCCGACCCGACCCGACCCGACCCGACCCGACCCGACCCGACCCGACCCGACCCGACCCGACCCGACCCGACCCGACCCGACCCGACCCGATCCGACCCGACCCGACCCGACTCGACCCGACCCGACCCGACCCAACCGGTGAGGTTTGTGGCCTGAACCGTGAGGTTTGTGGCCTGACCCGTGAGGTTTGTGGCCTGACCCGTGCACAGCCCTGGAAATAGTTTAGACAAAAAGTGCTCCCTCTATCGGAGCACGCGCCTGCTTTTGTGACATTCATGACAATCGTAACATTCGTGACGTTCGTGACGTTCGTGACATTCGTGACATTCGTGACGTTCGTGACATTCGTTACGTTCGTTACGTTCGTGACGTTCGTGACGTTCGTGACGTTCGTGACGTTCGTGACGTTCGCTACGTTCGTGACATTCGTCACATTCGTCACATTCGTCACATTCGTGACATTCGTCACATTCGTCACATTCGTCACATCGGTGACATTCGTGACGTTCGTGACGTTCGTGATATTCGTAACATTCATGACATTCGTCACAGTCGTCACATTCGTCACATTCGTCACATTCGTGACATTCGTGACATTCGTAACATTCGTGACATTCGTGACATTCGTGACATTCGTGACATTCGTGACATTCGTGACATTCGTGACATTCGTGACGTTCGTGACATTCGTCACATTCGTCACATTCGTCACATTCGTGAAATTCGTGACATTCGTGACGTTCGTGACATTCGTGACATTCGTGACATTCGTGACATTCGTGACATTCGTGACATTCGTGACGTTCGTGACATTTGTGACGTTCGTGACGTTCGTGACAATCGTGACGTTCGTGACATCCGTGACATTCGTACCATTCGTGACATTCGTGACATTCGTGACATTCGTGACGTTCGTGAAATTCGTGACATTCGTGACATTCGTGACATTCGTGACATTCGTGACATTCGCGACATTCGTGACATTCGTGACGTTCGTGACATCGGTGACATTCGTGACGTTCGTGACATTCGCGATATTAGTGACATTCTTGACATTCGTGAACTCGTGACATTCGTGACATTCGTGACATTCGTGACATTTGTGACGCTCGTGACATTCGTGATATTCGTGACATTCTTGACATTCGTGAACTCGTGACATTCGTGACATTCGAGACGTTCGTGACATTCGTGACATTCGTGACATTCGTGACATTCGTGAGATACAGACCTCCTAAAAAGAGAAGATGAGGAGATGAGTTAGGTTCATCCCAACCACCATAGCAGGCAGGCGCCCTCGCCTTTGGTTCTCCGCCCTCTTCCTTCTGCCCCCACCTGTTTTCGCGTCCCTCCCGTTTCGTACTTCTTATTCTCCACAGCCCTCTCTATTTCTTCCCCCCTCTCTGCTCAGGTCGCCCCCTCTACCTCTCCGCCCCCCGCCAAGCCATGGCATTGGTAGCTGCCATCAACGTGCAAGACACAACAACAAAGCTAAGAAAGAGGTGCCGAAGTCCGCCTCGCTGAAAAGCGGCTCTTAGTTGGACGGAGCTCACTCTTTGTGCGACTAGCCGAGCACCCCACGGCGTTTTTTTATTTTTGCATGTGCTTCGTGCAAGCAATGTCTGCCTTGTCGGTGAAAACCCGACGTGCCCCGTGCTGGCATCTTAAGAGTGCGAGGGTCTATGGTCGGTCCCAATAAGGGCTACGACCATGCACGACATACCCCCCCATATACAACAAAGCAGTAGTAGTATTAATAGTGGGGTATTAGTCCGTTTGACCGCTTGCAAAAGGTTAACCAATAGCTTACCCAAACTAGGCCTTACAACACTCTCCCCCCCTGAAACGGCGGGAGAGCAGGTCGGCCGGATATACGGGCGGACCTGTCATTTATCCAAGCCGTTTCACTTCCTGGGTATACCGGGGAGAGTATTTTTCAAGATCGACATGGGGAAAGTCTGAAAAAGTTTATTATGGTGGATGTGGGGATTGAACCCACGAGCCAAAAAACCTATGGTCTGTCGACGACGCCATTTGTTAAGGTATTAGTGGGATATTAGTCCGTTTGACCACTTGCAAAAAGTTAACCAATAGCTTACACAAACTAAGCCTTATAACACGGTCAAACAATAATGAGATGAGATTTAACACTTCTTTTTTAAAAAGAAACATATTCAAGCTAACAACAGAAAAAACGTAGTGAGCGCCCCAAAGTTGGTGTCTCTATTATTCATAGGAGGACCAGCGACAACAGTGCTCCGTCTCGAAAGGGATGCGTGGTCAATGGTCAAACGACTAACGCAAGCGACAAATGAGTACCTTTTCCCCCCCAGGCCCTCTAGCCCCCACCCTTTTGCCACCTTTTACCCCCCCGGCCTGCGGACAAGAGCGTCGTTGACAAGAAACTTTATTAAATACGTCGACAGAGAGAGAGTATATACCGCTCGTCGGTGGTATTTTATGCGTCGGGGCGATATTATTTTGACTGTTGGCCGTTTGTCTGTCTTATGCCCCGGCGATATATTTGTTGTTCTGGCCGGTTTTAGGTCCGATTTTCTGTGTATTATGGTACGAGCAGTGAGGAGGAGAGGCACTGCATACAGTACGCGACAGCACTTAACATATGAATTAAAAGGCATTTGGAAGTTAATACTTTCACTCACTCGAGTGTTTTTTAGGCGAAAAAAAGAGGCTCGGGCGTGAAAGGCCTCGTTCGTAATGAAAATATTTAGTCTTGGACACACCCTGCCTTTAACGTAATGATACCTGTGTACAAGGGCTCCGCATGGGTCCCAGCATTCGCCGGCACCAATAATTCGGGTAGGGCAGGGCAGCAGTTCGAATTGTTCGATTCAATATGTGACAGAGTAAAAAAGTTCACCACACACACAAACATAGTCTACGCGTACAGTATGTAAGGCAATGCCAAGAGTTCGATATAGACTAACAATGGAGTACTTGCTACCATTTTTTAAGTGAATCTGATTCCGACCTTCATCAGATTTCGATCGTGTAAATCCGAGCATACGCCGACTGACCCTTCTTAGTAGGGCGACGAAACGTGTCGAGTGTGTTTCCTACTATGATGCTTTTACTCAATCTAGCATCCGGGGCCAGTAAGGTGACTGACCATGCCTACCGCGTGTTCTCTTCGTAGCCACTGAGAGGCGCTCTCTGAGCGAGCTTCTGAAATATTCCATGCATGATATAATAGTATCACCTAGATCCGAGCCTCCCAGATCGACTGTCTGTGTGTTGTCTGATCGTGGAGACACATGCTGACGATGTTCCAGGCGCGAAACACGGTGGTATCGCCGCCTTCGTCACCCAATTCCTCGAATGCTATTGCAATGCTGATGCTTGTTGCTAGCTGTAGACCGCTCACTTCTTGTAGATACAGTACGCGACTACAGCTCATCATACGATTTTGACAGTTAAGAATTTCAGGCTCGAGTTTTTTTAAACGAAAAAAAAAACATGTCATTTTTGTCTGATCGCTCATTGGCCGTGATTCATACACAAAATAATCGTCACCCGGGCACAGTAGGGTCACATCCCGGGATCGAAATCGATACACACATCTACAACTCCGACAACCCGGGGACGAACACGGGTATCATCCGGGTTGATACCTCCCCGAACGGTGTGGAAATCCCAACCCCACCGGCCGATCTCTGATTGGCTGGGGTTCATAAGTTGAGCCAGCTCCATCACCTCGGGAGGATAGGGTCCCATCTCCGGTCCAGAGGTCGTTCTATGTATCTAAAACTTCGACCAGCCGGGGAAGAAAACCGAGCTTTCTCGAATCGACACCGCCCCGCGCGACGGTGAAGAAGCCCCAATCCCGTTGGCTAATCGCTGATTGGTTTGAGCTCCACAGCGCTGTCCTAGACGGATAGAGGCCCATCAATGGGGGTCATTTCCGTCGAACACGGGGAAGATAGGGTCCCATCCCCGATTAATAACTCCCTCGAATCTCTACAGCTCCAAAAACGCAGGAACAATAACGATGACCTCCCGTATCGACACTGCCCCGCACGGCGTAGAACCCCAACCATATTGGCTTACCGCTGATTGGCTGGGGCTCGGGCTTAAGGTCAGCGCCACCTCAGGAGGATATTCTGACAAACCGGAGACTTTAACCGCTTTCTCCCGCAGGTCGACACAGCCCATGATGGTGTGGCAATCATCTATTCACATTGGCTTATCGTTGATTGGTTTTGCAGCCCGTAGAGCCAGAGACACCCGGATAGGATACAGGCCAGCCAACGGAGGGGGGAGCGTTCCGACGCACCCGATGAGGATAGGGCTCCGTCCCCGTTCCAGAAACCCTTCCATACCCCATCAACTCCAACAAGCCGGGGACGAAAACCAACTTCTCCCGGGTCGACACCACACTGCACGGTGTGGAATCCCAAGCTAGCTGAGGTTCTTCTACAACGTCAGCACCACAGAATAGGATTCAACCTCCGGTTAAAAAATCCTTCAAGGTGTTTACAACTTGAAAAAAATATGGGGCAACTCGCACTGCTGAATTTTTATTCGTGTACCCCAACCCGGTACGCGGACATTTCATTTGACCCCCTGCCTCGATACCGCCCCGCACAGGGTAATCCAAACGCCGGGTATTCGATTGATCGGCTCGGCTGGGGTTCGTGGATAGGGCAAACCACCACTCACGAAGAAGTTCAGCAAGTTCAATGACGATCATCTCATACTGGCCTGTGATTAGAGAAGCATTACATGGACCAATTGCATACTTCAGTCCAGATTGAGTGCGAGATCGGTGCAACTTGATTAAGTATCGTATTATAGCAGCAGTAATGAAGCCACGTCACTTTTATTTTCCATCCCAGTTATCATCCTCGCACTTTTAAATACTCTCGTGCTCCCTCCCAGTAGTAGCAACTCAGATCCTGGGCCACAAAGCGGGCCCTCCTCCCCCCTCTCCCCTCCCCACTCCGGTACATGCCTTCGTTTTCATCGCGAGAAGAATGCAGCATTTTCCTCCCTCGTCGATTCGCGTCGAACTGTACCTACCCACGCTGCTAGGCCTTCTCAGCAGTTAGTTTATCCTTTTTTTTTTGCATTTCTGCAAATCAGATCAAATCTCACAACGGTGAGAATCAAACTCAAGGACCAACGCTAGTAGTATTCGAGGGTAACCACTATAATAGACCACCGGGGCGACCGGCTCTGTATAACTCACTAGAGATAATCAATCGCCAATAACCAGCAAGGAGCAAGTCAAGTAGAAATCAACACAAAATGATTCGTCAGCTACGTACCAACACGACCCCTTCCAGTTGATTTGACCGGCAAACGATCAAAACAGCAACGGAGGTAGGCACCACAGCAACAACAAAGCACGCCTTCCACACCGCCTATACTTCTCCAAAGAGTCTTCTCGGGGGGGAGAACCACCAAGCGATGCGATACCGAAACGACTGCATGCTACTGGTTTCTTCCGTGGATACCGTCTACTACCACGACCTTCGCATGGCGCAGCTTAACAACAGGAACGTGTTTTCCCCTTGTTTTCTACGTCGAAAAGTTATTCCCTGTTTTTTTGTACACCCTCCCCATGCCATAAGTCAGACAAAAAGCGTGTGTGTAATAGAGCATCAATGTTTGTGCTCTTACTCGTACCTATATTACTTGCACGAGTACAAACTATGTTAATGTGCCCGAACTCGTATAATACCACCGTCGAGGCCGGGGGCGCAGCCACTCGTAATGCTGCCGTGCGGTTTTTCTGGGGCAGTAATCGTAATCGCTACCTCCTCGTTTTGGTGATGCGTGCGCTTGCCACGTCTATCCATGCACGTACCTCCTACCGAAATTCAATAATAAATGCACTACTATGATACCTACCGCGGTACCATGGGGATTTTTTTTTCGTAAATATTATTTGTATTGAGACTAATTATGGCGCCAATTTGGCAATAATGTCGTGCCAAGTTTTATTTTATCAACCTCTCCATACATCAAGATCCGAAGAATAACTGGAGAGTATCGTTCAAAATACAAAAACTTGCGCACTTCTCGATTGTCTCGCTCAGCCTCCATCCGCGTTGACGTCGTCGAGGTGCGGAACGGATAAGGCAGGGTGAGGGGCGTTTGAGCCGCCCCCCGAAAGCGGTGCTCGAACAAAGCAATTGGCCGAGAAATCCCACCTTCGAGAATCCCATACTGAGGCCGAGGCAAAAAATACTCCTGGCCAAATCCCTGTCCTCTCAACACGAATCATTATATATAGATATATCAATTCCCTCACAATTGCAGCGTGGCCGTAATTAAGAAGTTATTGAAAAAAAATTACTCTGTCGTTATTTACTGGACCAGGTGGTGGTGTCGCATGCTGCAGTTAGAGTACGACCGGTATGCAACGACGAGCACTGCTATCGTCAGAATGGACACCTTATGAACTACTGTAAGTTAAACATGATGTGGGGTATGTGGAGTGAGGACAACATTGGAGTACGTGTACCGTACACCGTACGTGTATGTGTGTCGTCTTGTCTTCACCATGTGTGCTGTCTTCACATTAAACCGTTCTTTCTACCCAGCGACACCTCACCCCTGTTGAGGATGGTGGCATATACTTCATAAGGACTTGCGGGCTGCGCACTCCTTCCTCTCCGATTCCGGGTGTCGGCTTGGGTGGGCTAATGTCCCGCGCCGAAAGTAAAGCCTTGGGAGGGCTCCCTTTCACCTCTCCCGACTTTTGCGATTTTCGCGCACACGGGCCACGTATGTGGTTTGACGACCTTCCTACTTCTTCCAAGAGCTTCGCCGCTCGTGTTTCTACATCCGCGGCCACCGTCGATAGCTCTCCCGGCCGCGGGTGGGCCTCGCGTGCAGCCGCCAGCGATTTCGCTTCGATTTTTACTGTACCCACCGCGGTCAGCGAGGGATCCGCAGAATCCCGGGCTGCCACGACGTCAGTCGTCCAACCAACTCCTTCCCGGAGCTCGGTACAAGGGACTGACTCGGTCGAGCCCGCGGACCCGACCGCGTCCGTCTCTAACTCGCCTGGCTCTCCGGCGCCCCAGACAATGACGCAGTCTCCAGACCGCATCTCCACACGGACGCGCCGGCGTTCAGCAACAGCGTCCGGTAAGGCACCCCTGCCGTCGACTATGGCTTCAGGTCCGGCGGGGCCCCTCGGCCATCTTCCAGACAAATTATAACCCCGCCGCGAGTCCGACGGCCGCAGCCGGATCCGCCCGCCGCCGCGACCCCTCCTCTTGCCGACTCGCCGGTCCGCACGGTGCCACTTCCGTCCGAACGTGGCCACGCAGAGGCTATGGGAACTCCTCTCTTACGGCTCACGCCTTCTCCTGGTGAAATATCGACTGCACCTACAAGGTCGGATGCCCTCGGCGACGCTGCTGAATTGCTGTTCGCTGACTCCGTCGCGCGTTATTCGCATGCCGATTGGAAACGAGAGCAGCACGCTGAACCGACGTGCCACGCCGCGATGAGTTACATCTCCATCGGCCGGCCGTCGGTCCTGCCGCCCGACTTTTAAGCGTACTACCCCTCGCACAAGCATCTCTCCCTCTCAGACATCCAGGAGCTGGGGGATACACGTCGATTACATACAACCGACGACGACATCGTCCTACTCGTCCGTAAACAGACACCGTCGCCGACAAGGTCTGACAAACCCAACCCTGTGGGGCGAGCTACTTGCTTGCTAAGCGACAAGCCGGTTCGCATCTACGTCCCCCTGCTCATGCGCCCTTGGATCATGCAAGCTTGTCATTTGACGACCTCTTGCCACCTTGGCACCACGCGCACGTTGCGCATGCTAGCGCGGTTTGTTGGTGGGTTGGCATGAATGTGTGCACCCAGTGGTGTCTTCGCCACTGCTTGAAATACCAAGCGCAGAAAACCCCACGGCTGACTGTCCGCTGGCCCATCATCACAATGCCTCTACCGGAAGGTCAGGTGTCGCCGTTGGTGTTGACTACTTCGGTCCCCTTCCGGTCACACCACGAGGCAACACCTACATCTTGCTGTTCACTGACCGCTTCAGTCGTCGCGCCGACATGTCCCCCGTCACTACCGCTGAGTTCGCCGCGGAGGGTACAGCCAATATCCTGGTGAACCAATACATTCCCTTGCGGAGGTGCCCGCGCACCATACTCTCAGACAACGGCCTGCAGTTCTGCTCCAAGCTTTCACAAGCTGTATATCAGCTGTTGGGCGCGCGCAAGCTTACTACAAGCTCCTCTATTTGGACCTCCCTTCCAACCCGCCCGGTTAGGCCGCTCGCCAGTGTGTGACGATTGAACGCTTCAAGCCCTGCGCCAACCTCCACGACAGCGGGGACATGCCCAAATACCTACCGGCGGGGCTGACGCAGTAAGCGCTAAAAACATTTTCCAAGAAGTTTCCTCCATACCACGTCACTCAAGACGATGTTTCGACCACCCTCCAACAGCTGGAGGTGGAACAGATCACCGGCCATCAGCCGATCCGGGGGCGAGGTGGCGTCATCGCAGTGCTATACAAGACACATTAGGTAGGACTCTCTGAACCTTCCTGGGAGCCGGAAAGGGACCTCCACCTTTCCAACCCCCACTTTTTGCGTTATTGGGCCTGCACTCCGGACCAGCACCGCCAAACCAACCGCCTCTACCGCCGAATGCGGGTCGGGGCGGCACAGCGCGAGCTCTCCCGCAGCAACGGGGAGCGTTTCCTAGCGCCGGGCTACGCTTGTGTTACCCGCGCCGATTGGCTCCGTCGCTACCACGACACGGTGCTTCCTAAGGGAGCCCACGTTTGGTACAAGGGAGACGATGGGTTGTGGTGGCTTGGAAAAATGGTCGCGAGCACAACCGAGGACAAGGTGTATCTGGTCCGATTTCTGGACGACCCGGGACCGATTAAACTTCCTCTCTCCCGGCGTACTACACGACTGCGACGGGGGCCGTGCGAGGCTCTTGGTGCCTGCAAGTGCTCTTGGTGCCTGCAAGTTCACATCACCAGCGCGTTTCCTCGGGGAATCCAATGTAACGTAGATGAACCTCGAGGCTCGGCCGTGGCCAGTTAACTTTCAGCCGCCACCGCTCCTCGATATTTCTCCATTTCTTTTGCTGGGGTATGAGGTTTGGAGTCTTTGTCTTTGGGTTGTTTGTTGTGTTTCGAGAGTCTTGGTCTGGTTTTGGGGCGGTTCTTACCTTCTTTTTTTTGTCCTGCCGACTCCCCTGCTAAGTGTCGGGCCAGGGTTTTGGGTAATGACGTCGCTATCTGAGGCGTAGGATTTTCGCTTTTTTGTGTTTGCTCAAATTCGCCCTGCCGACGCCCCCCTCAGCCCAGAGCCGGGGGGCGACCAGGGTACCCTATTCGCGCATAACGTGGTACAGGGCTATATACGGGACTGTGTGTCATCTTTTATTTTTAATTTTTTTTTGTATTTGTTCAACTTTTTTCGGCTAAACATTTCTCCCCCTCGCGGGGCTGTAGGTGTGGTGTCGCCTTCCATCCCGGATATTTGTCGTTTCCTCATCTAACCCAATTCATGTCAATGGTCCGCGAAAGGTTTTTGGCATGACTCCTCCCCTGTATTAGAGTCTGTGTTCCCCTTCGTTTTGACGAGGGTTTGCCTTGACACAGGGCTTTTTCCGTGGTTTGTATGCCGTAGAGACTTTTCTGTCCTTCCCCCCAGCGATACCGGGCAGATTTTCGATTGGTCGTTTGCCTTAATGTAGGGTCTGCGTTTCCTTCAATTGCTTTCCTCTCCGCGTTTTCCTGGCTTCGTAGCCAGGCCGTTTAGAGGCAGGCGTGGGAGTGGGTTTTGAGGATCCGCACCTTCGACTCATGGTCTAGTTCGTAGAACCGGAGTTTCCCCGAATCTCCCGTATTTCTGCATATGCGCCATATTATGGTGGGCCAATGTTAAGATGGGGCCTTGAAAGGCCGATAATTACTTGATTCAAGGTAATTAAACGCTTTCATATGATAGGTTGGCGTTTTCTATTCGGGATGGTCAGGAAACGAAAACGAGGCATGTGCCTCGGTCTTCAGATATAGGTGCTATCCAGGGCCTGGTGGAAAATAATAAAGCTACGTCTCTACTACGGCTAAGAAAGTGAGTACTCACCGAGGACCTGCTCAATTGGCAGACCTGCAGGGGACTCTGTGTCCCCGCCTCACAACAGCATACACCCAGAACCCGTGATGACTCTCCTTCCTCTGGAGAGATGCAAATTCTTGTGGTCACGGACTACTCCTGTGGAACAGAGAGTAAGCCAAACAGTCGCGATCCATCAAGCAATAAAGCAGGAGTGTAAAGCAAGTGAAATGCAGGTGTACCGGGCAACAAAACAAGCCAGTCTTGAGTTATTGGGTGGGAGACCATAAAAAGAGAGTATATGTATGCATGTAAAATATTATGATATTATACGTATGACATATATTATGATCCCTCCCCCCCTCCCCTTTCCGCCTAGTTTGTCCAAACGCCCCACTCACCATCGAAATCCGCCAGAGTAATAAACACCTATACGCAGTTGATATCACGTCATTATCTTTCTGACCATTCATGACGTAGTTTTCATTCTTTCCCCCCACCCCACCCCTCAAAAAAACCTCCAACGCCCCCTCTTTTCCAACCACCCGCACGATCGCCTAGACCTAGCACAACGCGTATAACAAGCCCCTACATATCTTTGATCTCACAGCCGGAGTGTATTTGAATATTATGTGTGACCTAAACCTCCTAAAAAATCCCCCCCCCCCCCCCCCCTTCTCGCTCTCCCTTGCTCAAACGCCCCATGTAATATCGAAATCCGCCAGATTAATAAACACTTCACGCACTGGATATCACCTCATTGTCTTTCTAGAGCCATCCATGCCGCTGCTTCCCCCCCCCCCCCCCCCGCCCCGAACGCCCCCTTCTTCCCCACCACCTGCACCATCGCCTAGACCTAGCACAACACGTATAACAAACCCCTCACCTAAACCCCTTCCTCCCCCCCCCCCCCCCCCCCCCCGCCCCCACCCCCCACCTCCCCAACCCCCCCGACCCCATCCCAACCCCACCCCCTCGAACACTCCGCCCTCTCTCTACTCACTGATTGTACGACTTACCCCAGGATATACATGATAAACTGATGTATTCTTTCCAAAACCGTCACATTTATCCCTTCAAAATAGTGTATAGTTTCCACGCACAGATTGCCACGCACAGATTGAGCTGCCCCACACGCCCCCCCCCCGCCCCAACCCCCCCCCCCTATGATAAACTGGTGCATTTTTTTCTTTTTTTTTCCCAAAACCGACAGATTTATCCCCTTGAAAGGATTTATAGCTTACACGCACAAATTGCCCGCCCGTCCCCCCCCCCCCCCCCCCCCCAGTCCCCCCCCCCCCTCCAACCCCGCTCGCTTTAGATCAAAACCAGGCCCCCACGTCCTTCAAAATTCCGCCCCCCCCCCACACCGGGTATTCGAATTACAAGATTCACTTTATAAACGGATACATTTCCCTCCACAGCTGTCATATTTTGTCCCCCTCAGAAACGGGTTTTATAGTTTCCGCGCACAGACTGCCTAACATCACCCTGTTGACCCTGATAGCTACACTGTAGTTGCAAGGGGAGTCGCCGACCTATATCCTTAATGAGGACACACAACCCGTAATACGCGCGATCGGAGTACCACACACAGCTTGCAAAGATGAATTTCGACAAAATCTTCGATCTTACAACTGGAGTATATTTTAATTTTTATAATATTATGACCTGACAGTCAATAATATATCTAGTATTATAGTGTCGGCTGTAAAAATGTGTGGTCTGGAATGTGTGGAGTCGTAGCAACAATATTGGCAAGCAGTTATTTAAATAGTTGTTAATATTAATTACCTTGTACGACGAAGAGTTTGTATATATGTTTGTATATATTATATTATAAAAATTAAATTACACTCCAGCTGTGAGATCGAATATTTTGTCGAAACTCATCTTTGCAAGCTGTGTGTGATACTCCGATCGCGCGTAATGCGGGTTGTGTGTCCTCATTAAGGATATAGATCGGCGACTCCCCTTGCAACTACAGCAGTGTAGCTATCAGGGTCAACAGGGTGATGTTAGGCAGTCTGTGCGCGGAAACTATAAAGCCCGTTTCTGAGGGGGACAAAATCTGACAACTGTGGAAGGAAATGCATCAGTTTATCAAGTGAATACTGTTAGTCGAATAACCGGTGAGGGGGGGGCGGAGTTTTGAAGGGCGTGGGGGCCTGATTTTGATCAAAAGGGGGGCGGGAGGGGGGGAGGGGGGGGAGGGGACGGGTGGGGCAGGTCAATTTGTGCGTGGAAACTATAAATCCTTCTTGTGGGGGAGGGGGGGGGGGTGTGCCGGGGGGGGCGGGGGGCGGGGGGGGGAGGGCTTTAGGTCGCATAGATGTAGGGGTTTTCTATACGCGTGGTGCTAGGTCTAGGCGATGGTGCGGGTGGTGGGGAAGGAGGGGGCGTTAGGGGCGGGGGTGGGTGGGAATTGCAGCAGCGGCATGGACGGCTCTAAAACGATAACGAGGCGATATCCAGGGCGTGGAAGTGTTTATTACTTTGGCGGATTTCGATATTAGGTGGGGCGTTCAAGCAAGAAAAAGCGAGAAAAATAGAAAAAAAAAAGGGGGGGGAGGGGGAGGGGGGGGGGGGGGAGGGTTTTCAAGAGGTTTAGGTCACATATAATATTAAAATACACTCCAGCTATGAGATCAAGGATTTGGTCGACACTGATCTTCGCAACATTGTGTGTGATACTCCGATCGCGCGTATTAATCATATATGTAGGGGCTTGCTATACACGCGGTGCTGGATCTAGGCGATCGTGCGGGGTGTGGGGAAGGAGGGGGTGTTGGAGGGGGGGAGGGGGGATGAATGAAAGCTACGTCATGGATGGCTAGGAAAATAGTGACGTGTGATATCAATTGCTTCGAAGTGTTTATTACTCTGGCCGATTTCGATTATGAGTGGGGCGTTTGAACGAACTGGGCGGGGAACAAAAGGGGGGGCGGGGGGCGGAGGGCGGAGATGAGTTGGTGCTACGGCATGGATGGCTAGATGGATAATGAGATGATATCAGCTGGCTGGTAGTGTTTACTACTCTGGTAGACTTGATTTTTGGTGGGGTGTTTGAACAAGAGGGATCGGGGGGGGGGGGGGCAGGCGGGGGCGGGCGGGACCTTTCAATATGTGCGCGGAAACTATAACCCCTTGAAGGGGACGAATGTGACGGTTGCAGCAAGAAGACACCCCTTTCTATCACCTGCCTGGTATTGTTTATTATTCTGGAAGGTTTGATGTTACATGTATAATGTAGTATGCAATATATATATCATAAAAATAAAAGTACACTCCTGCTGTGAGATCGAATATTTTGTCGAAACTCATATTTTTTTGCAAGCTGTGTGTGATACTCCGATCGCGCATATTACTGGGTGTGTGTCCTCATGAAGGATATAGGTTGGCGACTCCCCTTGGAACTACAGCGTAGCTTATACCAGGGTCAACAGGGTGGCGTTAATCAGTCTGTGCGCGGAAACTATAAAACCCATTCTTGAGGGGGACAAAATCTGACAGCTGTGGAAGGAAATGCATCAGTTCATCAAGTGTATCCTGTAAGTCGTATAACCGGTGAGGGGAGGGCGGAGATTTTAACGGCGTGGGGGCCTGGGTTTGAACAAGAGGGGAGCGGGGGGGGGGCGGCGGGGGGGCGGGGGGGGGGGGCGGAGGGGGGCGGGGGGGGGGGGGGGGCAACTCAATCTGTGCAGCAGCTATAAACCCTTGAAGGGGACAAATCTGACGGTTGTGAGAGGAACGCATCAGATTTCAGTTTATCACGTATATCTTGTAAATCGTATAACCGGTGAGGAGAGGGGGGAGTGTTCGGAAGGGGTGGAGGGGGGGAAGGAAAAGGGGAAGGGGGATTTTAAACCGCTTTAGATCGCATAAATGTATACCCCGGTAGGAGCTCAATACGCATGATAGATCTAGGCGGTGGTGTGGGTGGTGAGGAAGGAAGGGGCGTGGGGGGGGGGGCGGGGTGGGGGGCGGGGATTATTGGAGCTACGGCATGGATCTAGCTAAGTACAGGCGATGAAAGTTTCGAGAACACTGAATTAAAAAAACTTCTCATGGTATCTTAGTTAAACAAAACAAATCATCGTACGATATTTATCTAGTCTAATGATATCAGTTTGGCAATTATTGGTGGGCCAAATATCCTTATGTGCGTGCACACCGGCACATTTTTTTACGATGTGTACCTCTGTCTTCTTGTGGGATGTGACCACGCAGCTTGTCTCTCTCTCTCTCTCTCTCTCTCTCTCTCTCTCTCGGCACGGATGTTGGTTGTGCTGGACGTGGATGCTTGGGAGGAAACAAGAGTTTAATATGCAAAACACAGAAATTACGCCGGCCGCGTCACCGAGAGGAATACAAAAAAAATAATAACGAACAACAACAACAACAAGAACAGCTCTCTGCATTATTATTACGGTTCGCTTATCTTTTTGCGTTACTATGCTCTTCTTACCCCGCACCATGTCATGTACTACGTATACATACGGGCATTATCTTGATACGTATACGGATATATATTATCTTTTTTCGTCACTTTTTCTTTCTCCTTCTCGCTGGAGGCCTAAGCGTCACTCAGATTAATCTATAGATCTACCAATCAATGCTACGAGTAGGGTCACAACTAAGCAGGCTCCTCTCCCCCTTCCGCACTGCGGCCGGCACAAAAGCCTTCATCTTCTCATCTTCATCAGATATTTTTATCAGTCTTATCGCGACAACTACGAGTTCAGCACTTTTTTTTTTCCTTCTCGTCAACTCGCGTCGAAAATTGAGCTCACACCCACCCACGTTTGTGAAGGTTATTGGTGGGGGCATTGTTTGTGTCCGTTTGACCACTCACTTGCGAAAGTTTAGCCGATTGCTTACCCAAACTAAGCAGGTCGGCCGGATATACAGGCGGACCTGTCAACATCCAAGCGATTTCATTTCCCCTGGGTATACCGGGGAGAATATATTTCAAGTTCGCGACTTGCGTTGGGGAAAGTCTGAAAAAGTTTATTATGGTGGATGTGGAATTTGAACTCACGGCCCCAAAAAACCATGGTCTGCCGACGACGCCATTTATTTGTTGAGGTTATTAGTCACCGCCCACATTCTGCGACCGTTGCCTGAGAGGGACGGTGTTATTAGTCCGTTTGACCACTTGCAAAAGGTCAACCCCAATATAGCTTACCCAAACTACTGTAAGCCTCACAACACGTTGTCATAGAGAGTCTCGGCAGTTAGTTGCTGTTTCTTCTGGCAAACAAAAAAATCTATACCACGATTGCAACCCCTGACTCCCAACCTTATCATTATTAGTAGTAATGCTCGAGGTTGACCACACAGCACTACTACTACTACTACTGCTTACTCCTGCTGCTGCTGCTGTCGATAGACCACCGGGGCGACCGGCTGACTTAGGTATTTGTTTTCCTTTATTTTTCATCCCATTTATTATCCTCGCACTTTTAAATACTCTCGTGCTCCCCTCTCCCAGAAGTAACTCAGATCCGGGGTCACATAGCGGGCCCTCCTCTCCTCCCTCCCCACTACGGTACGTGCCTTCATTTTTATCGCGGGGAAAATTCAGCCTTTTCTTCCTCCCTCGTCGACTCGCGTCGAACTGTACCTACCCATGCTCCTAGGCGCTCTCGGCAGTTAAACTGTTGATCATTCTTCAGCATTTTTTTGCAAATAAAATCAACATCTCACCCTGGAAATCGAACTCAAGGACCAACGCTAGCTATCAAGTAGTAGTAGTAGTAGTAGTAGTAGTAGTAGTAGTAGTAGTAGTAGTAGTAGTAGTAGTAGTAGTAGTAGTAGTAGTAGTAGGAGTAGTAGTAGTAGTAGTAGTAGTAGTAGTAGTAGTAGTAGTAGTAGTAGTAGTAGTAGTAGTAGTAGTAGTAGTAGTAGTAGTAGTAGTAGTAGTAGTGGTAGTAGTGGTAGTAGTGGTAGTAGTAGTAGTAGTAGTAGTAGTAGTAGTAGTAGTAGTAGTAGTAGTAGTAGTAGTAGTAGTAGTAGTAGTAGTAGTAGTAGTAGTAGTAGTAGTAGTAGTAGTAGTAGTAGTAGAAGCAGTAGTAGTAGTAGTAGTAGTAGTAGTAGTAGTAGTAGTAGTAGTGGTAGTAGTGGTAGTAGTGGTAGTAGTAGTAGTAGTAGTAGTAGTAGTAGTAGTGGTAGTAGTGGTAGTAGTGGTAGTAGTAGTAGTAGTAGTAGTAGTAGTAGTAGTAGTAGTAGTAGTAGTAGTAGTAGTAGTAGTAGTAGTAGTAGAGTAGTAGTAGTGGTAGTAGTAGTAGTCGAGGGCAACCACTAGAGGCCACCGGGGCGACCGGGGTCTACTACTTAATGTAGATCATATAATGCCCGGGGTACGAGATAACATATTAATATATGTTCTTCGCGGCACCAGTAAAAAAATGCGGCTGGTTTTACTTGTTATCCACGCAAAAAAGCAGTGAGCAGTAAGTGTCATTAAATCAACAAGTAAGTGTGTGCCAACCGTGCCGTTTGCCACCAACCAACTAAGCACCACCTGCGAAATAAATGTATAATATATATGCTCGTTCGTAGCGCCTCTTAAACAGGTTATTATAAAAATAAAAATACACTCCAGCTACGTAGCTGTGAGATCGAAACATTTGTCGAAACTCACATTTGCAAGCTGTGTGTGATACTCCGATCGCGCGTATTACGGGGTTGTGTGTCCTCATTAAGGATAAACGCCTTGGAACTACAGTGTAGCTATCAGGGTCAACAGGGTGATGTCAGGCAGTCTGTGCGCGGAAACTATAAAATCCGTTTCTGAGGGGGACAAAACCTGACAGCTCTGTGGAAGGAAATGTGCATCATGAGTTTATCAAGTGAATCCTGTAAGTGAAATATCCGGTGAGGGGAGGGCGGAGTTTTTAAGGACGCGGGAGCCTGGGTTTGATCAAGAGGGAGCGGGGGCGGGGGGGGGGGGGGGGGGGGCGGAATGGGCGGGACAGCTCAATCTGTGCGTGGCAACTATAAATCCTATCTTGCAAGTCGTACAACCAGTGAGGAGAGGGCGGTTCGTTCGAGGGGTGGGGGTGGGGGGGGGGAGGGGGGGGAAGGGGGGGGGGATGGGGGGCGGGGGGGGGGGCAAAAGTTTTTTTTTTCAGATCATGTTGCATAGATATAGGGGTTTGCTCTACGCGTGGTGCTAGGTTTTAAGCGATGGTGCTGGTGGTGGGGAAGGAGGGGGCATTGGGGGGGGGGGGCATATTTGCAGCAGCGGCATGGATGGTTCTAGAAATATAATGAGGTGATGTCAAGTGCGTAAAAGTGTTCATTACTCTGGCAGATTTTGATGTTAGGTGGGGCGTTTGAGCAAGAGGGAGCGGGCAAAAAAAAAGAAGGGGGGGGGGGGGGGGGAGGGTTTTCAAGAGGTTTAGGGCACATAATATAAAATACACTCCAGCTGTGAGATCGAAGATTCGGTCGGAAATCATATTTGCAAGCTTGTGTGTGATACTCCGATCGCGCGTATTTCGCATATATGTAGGGGCTTGCTATACGCGTGGTGGTAGGTCTAGGCGATCGTGCGGGTGGTGGGGAAGGAAGGGGCGTCAACAGGTTATACATCATTAGTTGTTACCTTTGAACTACTTCATGTGGGCGGGGTTCGATACTCGGCAGGTTCAAAAGCCGAAGGGGGTACTTGTACACACAAGAGAGTACATACATACACGTATATATGTTTTTTTTTCTTTTCTCACACTTGTACTTCGCAGCTTGTGGACAAGCCGTGGTTACAGGTGTCGTCCCTTCTTCCCCCCGGTTCTTGCCTTTAATTTTTTTCGCGCGCATAGTAGGGTGCAACAAGAATCCCACTGCTCGTCGATTTTTCATCGAGTGTTGATAACTCACGCTCTCGCGCTTTTCCGCGTGTCAAATTGTGCACGGAAAAAAAAGTCCGAACGAATTTATACGAGCACATACACTCGGCGGGGCTCGCACTCACGAAGCTGACCTTTACCAGGCTCGAGGGTACCCGGATACGCTACGCATACTACTACTGCTGCTAAAATATAATACTTTCGGAGGCTTACTCTTCTTCTGAGTTGACTGAAAGTCTAGTAAAAATCGACGAATGGTAGATAGTGGTGAGTGTTATCGGTGATCCCCCGGCGAGGTGAGCGGAGCTGGCGGGAAAAAAGCTGAACGGTGTGACGAAGCGACGATGACAGCCAATAGAAAAAATCATATACCAATTGGGATACGTACACTGTGCTGAAGACCAGGTACGACACGCGAACAAGAAAAGATCAGTAATAAGAGTGTTGTACTGGTGGTATGCTTTTGCCATCATTCATGTGCTTCATCATCGTTGTGCTCTCCTTGAAGAATCACTGCAACTAGCCCAGAAAGTTTGGAACTAAGAATTTCATTTCGCGGTATGGACCCCCCCCAGAAAACGCCTGCCTACGTATCATTAGGGAGAAAAGGTGTGACGACGCAAAAAAATGTCATCGACACACAAGAACAATGACAACGACCCGACAACAAAATGCGAACCACCACCACCAGAGAAAGCAACAAAACTAAAGAAAAGGGGGGGGGGGGGCGTCTTCTCTAAACGAAAACACACACAACAATCTTCGCGAATGCAAACACAGAAAAAAGAGAGGCAGCGCGACAGGTATGCTACTGAAACGTCTCACAGGACTACTGCTTCCGGTCAAGTGGTTGGTTGGTTGGTTGATAGTAAAAGTAATCATCAAACGACGATCGATCAGTCCTCCTGTCAACGATTTGACGCTGCTGCTGCTCGCTGTTACCTCTGGGATGCTTGCATACTACATTACGTCACGTACTAACTGCGGCAATAACAAATCAAAAACCGAAAAAAACAAACACGAAGAAACGAGCAAAAACTTATCGTACACCACAATCAGTCATAAATAACACGCAAAAAGCAACCAAATTCACTAATATATTGTTAGTAGTAGCAAAATAAGATGAGACCCCCCCCCCCCCCCCCCCCCCCCCCCCTCCCCTCTCCCGAACATCCCTCCGCCTGAGCTAGCGCCCGTACTCTCACAAATAAAAATACCTCGCCCGGCTACTACTAGTATTGAGACCCCTCCCCCCACATCCCCTTGACGTCGTTAAATCACTCAAGTCTATCAACAAACTACTATAAAATATTCGTAACGCGATACATAAGAAGGCTTTTTCAGCTAGGGGGGGAAGCTACAACGACGGGGTGCCACCGTCATTTTTATAACGTGTCAGGTTTGATTCGTCTCTCCTCTCAGTCTCCCCATCTCCCTCCCTGAGCCATGACAACGACAGTAAGAAAAACCGAAAAAAGAAAGCGTTTTCGAAAAGTCAACAATGACATGGGCTATGACGTGACTTTACGCAGTCTTGAGAAAGAGAGGAGCAAAGCTCTTTCTTACTCTATTACGTAGCCCATAGAACCTCTTCCCTTGTCATCCATTAGCAGATCATTAATACATGGTGAAGAAGAGTATGACCCGACACGCTGTCTTTCAGTCCTCTCCAACTACAGAGCAAGCCGTCCCGTCAAGTCAGTCAGCTGGATGGGTTGTTCGCACAGCTGTTCGCGTGGAATCGATGGTGCCGCTACTTCCTCGGAAGGGCCGCCTGCAAAAATGTCAACCCAGTAAGTACCCCCGCACATACCGGTCGACCCGGAATTTTCTCGGAAGCTTCTACCAGGTCAAAAAAGTCCGTTTTGAGAAAAACGACCAATAGGACCGTGTTCTCCCAACAGTGAGACAGGGACACAGCATCAGCAGCAGCGCTCAAAGAGTACTCCAATCAACGACGGCCCGAATAAAAGCCAGGATTAGCTAAAAACAAATCGAGCGAACAAAAAAACAGAAACGAAACGTGAAAAGTTTCGCACATGCCCATTATTCAACTCATGCATAATAAGTCGCTCGGCATGTTTTCCCAACTAAAAACGTTAGAAAACCCACCGACATTGCCGCAAAAGTCGGGGCGCAAAACAGCGACCTGACTGAATTCAATCAACACAAGGGAAAGAGACGGCCAAGAACTTGGCCCAATCAAACATGATTCTCACTCGCAGATTGAAGAGAGATGTATTTCTTAAAGCCCTTTTGATGCGCGGCACACCACAGTTTTTTCCTCTCGGGGTGATGAAAGCGCGTATTAACATCGCACGGCACTTTCTAACACAAAAAAAATGCCGTCGATTTGTCCGTCCGTAGACCCCCCCCTGACCCAACGACGTCCTTCTCAAGCCCCCCCAAGGTTCCTTTGTTGCCCGCCTGCGCTGTCTGTAGAAACTACGTTCGCAGCCCCCCTCCCCGAAGCCGAAATCAACCAAAGTCAACAGCTCATGGGGCAAAATACCAACGACAAACCATAACGTACCATGAAGAGGTCATGTCTAGAACGACCTCGCCGGAACATGTAGCAAGTAGGGTATTTGTTCACAAAGCGTAACGCTAACCACACACGTACAGTCAATACAAGAGCAGAGCGAGTACAAGAAGAAGACCAGAGATGTCAGTCAAGTCAATCAATCCATCCATCGGTCAAAGTCGTCAGGTCAGGTCAGGTCAGGTCGGTCGGTCGCTCTCACGAAGGGGAGAGAGAAAACAAAAAAAACAGGTGACCCTGCATTTCGAGCGTCTACAAGTGTCTCACCACAGCAGCCAGTATCATGGCAAGCAGCATGCTGTAACGTCACCAGCGAGCAGCACACTGCACCCGCACAGCCAAGCAGCACCAGCAAACAATACCACCAAGCAGCACCAGCATACACAACAACAGCCCAACTCGAAAAATTAACCCCCTTCGCCTTCACCCAGGTTCCTCCCTCTACCAAAACAGACCTTCTCCCGTGCACAAGGCAAAGAGAGAAGAAAAGCCATACCCGACGTACTGCACTTCTAAGGGAAAAAAAGACACAAGAATTACTTTGTTACACGGAAAAAAAAAACGCCAGGTCGAGTTAGAAGCCAAGCACCGGGCCGAAAGTGGTTCACCGCCGCGGGCCCCACTACGATAATAACGTTACATCACACCACGCACACATCACGCACACCCACCCTTCATCTCGCCGTCGCCCCTTCCAAGCGGGCACGCCAACAAGACACCAATAAAAAAAGACAGGACAACCAAACAAACGCTGGCTTCGACTCGGTATTCGGCGAACAACAACCCCAGCCTAACGCCCCCCCCCCCCCCCCCTCCCTCCTCCCTTCACCCACCCCTATCAAAAACAGCCGTCTAAGGCAAACCTCCCCCCCCCCCCCCCCCCCCCCCCCCCACTTCCCCTCCGCTGAAGAGAAACCCCGTCATTTCTTTTCGGGAGCAAACGCGAGTCATCACGAACACCACCAGTCGAGCGCCAACATCCCAAGTATGCCCGACCCAAGCCAATGGAGGACACCCACCCACCCCTGACCAATACCGAACTACGTTTCCAAGCCAAGATAAATAAATGTAACTCGAGTTTCCAATGTATCAGACCCCTTCCGTTGCCCTTGGTGAAAAAAAAAAACGGCGGGAAAAGAAAAGACTAGACCCAGCCCCAAGGGCGCAGGCAGCGGCGGCAACAACTTTCCTCTCGACAACGCATCTTCCGCCTTCGAATATTCTTTCGAAACGGGCGCACGCGCTAAAATCCCAAGCATGAAAGGGGGAGGTGTGAGAAAGTGGGTGGAGGGGAGGATACGGGGTAAGGACCTGATCCAACAACGTCCGGTACAGTAAAGATCGCATTTTTTGCCCGCACCTGACAAAACCACCACACACGCATGCATGTCGGGGCTGGCCGGCTAACACAATCACAAACCACACCGGCCGCCCGCTAGAAAACGCACCATAAAAAACATGCATGAACAACAATGCACATCCCTCTTCCCCCCCCTCCCCTCTCTGGGGAACAAGCAAGCGCCCAGCCTAGCCTAGTCAACGCATGACGGTCCCTATGTTCCACCCACCCACGTTGATGTTTCAAACCGCCTGTCTAAATAAAGTTCGCCTGGGGCGAGCGGAGCGACTCCACAGACGGGACCTCCCGAGGAGCTGCCTGACCTAACCCTCGGCGGCGGTTACAAAGATCCCGCATTCGAGAAAGCCAGGCTAAATAAAAACCGCTCCCTTGTCTCTGGTCGAAGACGCGCGGGCAAACATGGTCCTGCTTACCTCTCGTCCAACCGTCGTGCCCGGTAAAAGAAATATCTCCCACTACAATTTTCCCCTCTCAAGGAGACAACACAGCCGTCAGCCATCAGAAACGGGGGCGCAGACAGGCGGCACAGACAAAAGCAAAAATGCATTACAGCAGTGCAGCCACATTAGACAAAAGGGCAAGAACACAGCGAAACACATTTCCACTGCCCCTCCTCCCCTCCCCCACCCCCCCGCTAACAACATTTCTGCCAAATCACCCCAAAATTCAAGAAAAAAAAACAAGCCTTCCAAATCTCTCTAGTAGACCTCGCCGCCCTCGCCCGCGTGGCGGTGTGCTTGTCTGGCGTGCCTCGCGGCCTCTCGGTCCTGCTCAAGGTCAACGTCTACCATCTCCAGGCCCACATCCCCCTGGTACTCGTGCTTGCCATCCTGCTCGTAATTATCCTCATCCCACTCTTCGCTCCCGTCTCCGTTTTCGATGGGCAAACCTTCCTTGTCACCATCTTCCGGAGCGTCCTCGAACTCTCCCGTGCGTACGATTTCGTTCTGAGCATTCACCTTCACCTCGCGGTTGCCCCAACGCCTATCCTTCAGCGTGCACAGCGCGTAAAGCTTGATCACCGCCCCCCAGTACTGAACAAAGATGAAGGGGCCGATGTACCAGAACCAGCGGCAGGGAGGACGGGGTCGCGACCAGGTGAAGTACATCAGCGTCTTCATGATACGCGTCACGAGGATGTAGCAAGCGAATGCCACGAGGATAAACATGTTTTGTTCCCAGAAGCAGTAGAACAGGATGGCGAGGGGACCGTACACCATGGTGAAGGGCGAGATCATCTTGTCAAGGGAGGTAACGGCGAGCCACGGGTACTTCCGCCACACGGAGCGCTCGAGGAAGAGCATCTTGATGTCGGAGCGCCACGAGTTGCGGCTCCACCGGAGCAGCTGCGCGCGAAGCTTGGCGCCCGTCTCGAACTGCGTGGACAGCGTGCACACCTGAAGGAAAATCAAGGAGGCATCATTGGAAGAGGGAGTGGGGGGATTATCGCAACGGTTGGGTTGTGAAGTTAGTTGTAGGTATTGACGCTTCCAAAAGAAACGGCCTCTTCTCATTGCGATGTTCATTGTGAACGAAAAAAGGTAATACAAGGGGAATGCACCCCAGACATTTATGTAAAATTGAAACATTCCGCATTTTGTAGCGACAAAACGATACACCAGACAGTATACAGACGGAATACCGAGAATAAACAGAGAGCAAACACGCCTTGAAACGATGAAACCCTTAAAAAACCAATAAAAAAAAGACGAATGACATCAACAGGGGAAACATGCCTCCTTAGACAACATACCAAAAAAAAAAAAAAAAACTGATGCAAAAAAAAAATCTCACCTCGCAGATCTGATGCCACATTTTGTAGTCAGACATGATACACAGCCGGGTAAGGCACTTGTCGTCACCCGACAGCTGCAGCTGGCCGGCGAAATGCTCATTGAGGAAGTAGTTCTTGAAGCCGTCGAAGCGGAACAGCTGTGTGCGGTAGGCCATCGTTCGGCCTGACAGACAGGTGGACCCACCGCCCATGAACGTGGTTGCACGGTACTCCAGATATCGCTGGTAAAGACGCATGTCCTGCAAGTAAACAAAAAAAAACACAGGGGAAGCAACAAACCGGGGGGGGAAGAACAACGTCAATTATCGCAATTTATCGTACGGTCGTCTCCGCTTCAACCCCTTCAGAGCCCCCGAATCCCTCTATACTAAATCCAAGTAATTTTGTCTCCAATAACGGGTTTCCCTTTCCAGTTGTAAAGGGGTTAAAAATAGACATGTCGTTATTTTTTTTTGGGGGGGGGCGTCTTCAACGCAGGAAGTCGTCCTCAAGAATGCGTAACATGTGTCAACAGAGGCGCCGTTGCAGCAGGATGCTACGATAGCCCGAAAGCAAACACCGTAAACCTGACGAGCACACCGTGACAATTTGTATCCCCTGGTGTGAAACTAGTGCGTGATGTCATGTCATGTCATGTCATGTGTATGTTTCTGCGGAGCATCCTGCTTCAGGAAAAAATGTCGTCGAGTTGACTTCACGCCTTTACAACTGGAAACCCTTTGGGGGGGACAGATTTTCTTCAAGTTAGTATAGGGGGAGATTTTGGGGCTCTAGAGAGGTTTAAGATGGGCGTCTTTCAAGGGGGGACGACTGCTCTGCGACTTGTATATACGAAGGGTGGTGGTGGTCAGACGCGAAAGACCCACCCCCCCACGAAATAAAAAAAAGAAAACATAACTACCTCTGGTACACCAGTCTGGCATGGCACTCAGTGCGACTCGAAGTGTTGTCAGGTGTAAGGAAGCGGTATTCGTATCCCGGGCCAGGGGTATGACATGATGGTGCATTGTTGAATGGGGGCCCAGTATGACATAATGGTGCATTGTTGAGTGGGGGCCCCGTCCGTCCAAGCTGGACAAGTTGAAAAATAAAACAGAGAATAATACCATGTTAGTATGTACCAGGTAAAGCAGATGGTGCCGCATCAACTTCTTTCCAGCAGCCAGCAGGGGGGGGAACGCAACCCCTGCAAAAGACGTCTGGTCCGAATAGGCCGTTGACCTGTGCCGAGTCAACAGCACTTCGATAACTCGGACTCTCTTCATCGACAACGGTAACAAATGCTACTATTAATAATGATACCTACTGCTGTCGTACGAATGGGTACTGGTGTTCCACAAAAAATCCGTCAACACGACATTCTGAAAACTATTGAGAGGCTCCAAAAACTACCGAAACACCTCCTACCTGGAAAGGCACCAGTGTGGTCAGGCAACGGGTGAAGTCAAGCATGGATATATTCCAAAAACCAAAACTCACAAAAGTCACTTACCATTAATAATACTATTCCAAGAACCTGCTATTCGAGTGCAACACTCGGTCGCTCAACTTCACAGCAGTCCCAAACCGCGTAGATTCTACAAAATATGTTCCATAACATCTACTGGTACAAGTATCACGTACCGACCGGTACCTGGCATTTTTTTTTATTTTCGCACACATCCATCTACTTTCCAGCTTCTGGACAAGACGTGGTCACAGGTGTCGTCCCTTCTCCCCCCCCGGTTCTTGCCTTCATTTTCTATCGCGCATAGGGTTCAGCAATCCCACTGCTCGTCGATTTTTCACCGTGTGTTGCTAACTCACGCTCTCGCGTTTTCCGCAAGTCAATTTGTGCGCAAGAAAAAGTCCCCACGAATTTATACGAGTATGCGCTCGAGGGGATTCGAACTCACGAAGCTGACCTTTACCAGGCTCGAGGATTTCGTGATACGCCATCGGGGCAAAACACGTACCAGGTAACACTCATTTGTGCCTCCCACGATCAACGGGTACGAGTACATACATCCAACTGCTTACATCGTACTAATCGGAGGCCGCCGAGTACATCATACTCACCAAATGACACCGAGCACCAAGCACAACTACCATGAGTGTTCCAGTGGCTTGCTGGGCTTGCTTGCTGGGCTCGTGCTCATACGATTTCCCTTGGGTGACATCGTGTTTTCGTTCAACTACAGGATTATTAGCCACGTGCACTGCACCAGTTGTTTACAAGAGGATATGGGCCGGTTCACGTACGGGTGCGTTCAAGTAATTTTTTACACACACCAGGATTCGCACCAGCACCAGCACGAACATAATATTTTATCCTTGGGTTTCGAGGGGACGAGTAACGAGTAGGGGTAGCTGGGGATGGCGTTTCGACGTGATTCAAGAGGCGTTACGTTTGGGGTGGCGGAACAAGCGTCTTCTAAGGTACGTCTCCGATGGACGGTCAAACTTCCAAACACTCATGACCCAGGAGACAAGGGAGCGGTCGTATTAAATGAATACCAGGTATACTTACAGGCATCTTGAAAGTATTGGCATTTCTGTTCCGTCCGAGTATTATTTTCGCATTTTTTCTTTCTCCTTCTCCCTTCACACAGGCGTAGCTCAAACCCGGAGTCACCACGAAAGCAGGCTCTTCTCCGCCCTCCCCAATCCCCACTACGGCAACCGCCTATATACATTTATATCGTGATAATAATTCAGCACTACTCCTACTCCTGTCAAATTATATTCATAATCACCCACGCTTTAGAGCGCTCTGATATAAAATAATTAATAGGAAGAACTTTTACGGCTGGTTTTATGACGCATGGCTCTTCGAAATAGCTTGGAGGCCTGAAACTAAAATATACAAAACACGCAAGAGCTTTGCAATCAATGACAGCTGCTCAAAGTACTAAAAACGTACGTAACCAGATATATGAAACGCACGAAATTACGACTCATTCACACGCGTCGATCACATGCTCGTAATACGGCTGGCGCTCACGTTTTGGGTGGAGCTGATTAGGCGATAATGGCCGATGAGTAACAACGAACCTTCATTTATGTTTCTGCTTTGCTTGTTCCTGTTTCCTTTCATTTCTCATTTTTCGGTTGATTTCTATTACGTCAACCGGACCGGCGGCTACAATTCCGACTAGGACGAAAGAACGGCAGGCAATACCTCGGCAGTCGTTGTAGACACAGAAAGTATGCGGTGTGCGTGCGTGCTTCCGTGCGTGCCGTGCGGTGCGCAGAAAATACATTATTTTTTAATAAACACAAGATTGAAAAACGTCAGCTGATTAAAAAAGACACACGCTACACCGAAAAAACAAAACAAACCAAAAAAAAGAATGCCACAATTGGAAGATGATGAAAACACACATAGGTACCATGTACCATCACGAAACCAGCACCCGCAACTCCTACACTCGCTCTCTTGTACTACCAGGTACCTGTTCGTATCGACTGCTGCAGTATCAAGTACAGGGGCGGGCCCCTTCGTACGTAGTCAATAGGGCCTGTTGCCGCAGGTTTTGGAGGTGGCACGTACCGGCAATACTCAGGGCAATGCTGAGGGATCTCATGTGTAGGTCGTCGCTGTGCGAGAATTCTTGGTGCCGTGGTGTTACAACTTCCGGCAGTCGTCAGCACCAGGGGTTCTCTTGATGCATCATGTGCTATATACGCGTGCAATACGTGTAGAACAGCAAAACTAGTGGTTCTGCTGTCCCTTCTCCGAAGCAGGGGCAAGAAGCCGACAATCATCAACCGAACAACCAAACCACACCAGAGACAGCCAAGAAACAGCCAAGCAAAAGAGTAGCAGGCTTGCGAGAACACTCCTACACGGCGGTACACCGCGCGTAGAAGATGTACTACGCAGTAGTTGTATTATTACTATTTAATACCAAAAAGTTAAACTACTCCTCGGAGAGCAATTAAGAAATTCAAATTCTGATATCAGGTAGCGTCAGCGCGGGGGCGCTCGTGCTTTCTTTAAGCGCCGTCCGTCGACAGCAAACAACACACGAGAGGGGGCGACCGAAGATGTGCAAGACTATTCGCTCTCCGCGTTTGTTCCCAAAAATAATGCCATGCACACACGTCAGTACGTATGATATAAAGGCGCCGACCAAAAAAAACTAAAACTAAACCAAACATACTCCGCCCCCGCCCCGCTCCGCTCCGCCCTGCCCGCCCTCGCCTATCCCCCTGATCATATGTTCATATAAACCAGAATGCAAATTCCCAACAGGGGGACGGGGACACAAAGCACCAACACAACGCTTACTTGAAAACGAGACATGGATGGAAGGACAAGAAAAACACTGCTGTGACAGAGTGCACAGCAGTCAAAAGAAAAAACAGCACCAAGCAGCAGCAGCAGCGTTATCTTTGAGCATGAAATATGATAACCCACCATCATGATGTCCGTGAAGCAAAACTTGTCCCCCTTCGGTCTCGCAATCTGACGTGTCCCGCACCCTCCCATTGCAGGATCCTTGAAGGGCATGATGAGACTCTTCAACACAGCGGGTCCGTACAGGGCATCGTCATCCGCGAACACGGTGATTTCCGTGTCCACGTAGGCGAGGCCCGTGTACATCGCCGCTCGCTTTCCGGGCTTCGACTCCTCCACGACACGGATGATGGTAGCGCGGGGGTTAACCGTCTCCACAATGTTCAAAACCTGGAACGAGCAATGTAGCACACGAAACACGTATTGCACCAGTCAGTACGGTAGATAAGATTACATACGACTTCCAAGCGACACTCGCATGAACGCAAAACAAAATCATAGTACCAGAGGCACGACGTCCATACAGACCAGGTGATGACCTGGTATACTTACATGAAGGCCTAAAACCCATCCCTATACAAATTCCAAGTATTTCTGCCCCCAAACGGGTTTCCAACTGCAAAGGCGGTAAGGCAACATAAATTACTTCAGTCCACGTCATACTCGTGCCCAAACAAAGCCATCGAGCACAGCAAACACACTGCCTGACCTTATTATCATACGAAAAGCGTAAAAGACAATTTTTGATCGACTCAAGGCAATACGATACAAATGGTGGAATGTATATCCCCTCGTGTATTGGCGGTGCGAGTGAGTGCACGTTTTCCTGTTTTCTCTGTCTTGTTTTAGTTGTGGCCACACCGTGCTTGTACCAGTATGTATCTCATCAAAGAGCAGAATAGTTAACAAAGGCCGTGTGCTGTAGAGTGTAGAGGATCCTTATCTTTCCCCGAGCGTGCTGAACGCATGTTTGTTACCACGTATAAGTTAATAACGGCTTGTTGTAGTAACAACCCAGTTGATAGACAAGAGATGCACACCCCACATATATTAGTACAGTACGAGCATCGATCTCGCATGCCAGTACAAGCACCACGCGCAAGTACTCGGCTGTGTTCATCGTGCTGCTGTACTAGCAAGTACTCGGCTGTGTTCATCGTGCTGCTGTACTGCACCAGTAATTCTGGACGAAACACGGGAACAAGCACGTATAGTTCTGCTCGCTTAATATGTTTAGCAAGGTATGGTGGCATGGAGAGCATCCGAATAAAAACCTGCACATTGGGGTGCCTTCGTACGGAACCTGGTACTCAGAAGTAACGACCACAAAGTCAGCAGGCTGGGGGGAACCACAGCACAGGACATTGCAGGCGGCATGCTATAGGTTTTGCTTGCGCTGGGCGTAATGCGCAGTTTGCTCTTACGCGTCGCTATGGGAAGGAAGCCGTTTACGGTGTAGTAGAATCTCGTACTGCTCGCATTCACCAATTTACTTACGCGTACTAGTATTTTTAATGGACACTTTACTACCCAGCTGAACTCGTAGGAGGGGTTGGTTTCCCTTCGCGGCATTCTGGACTACCAGAAAACGCGGTTACACGTGTCTTCCTGCCCCTTAACCCCCCGGTACATGCCTCGACTCTCATCGCGCATAGGCTTCAGCATTCCCACTTTTCAGCAATATATGCTCGTCGATTCATCGTACAAAGTGAGTGATGATGGACGCTCATTATACAAGACAAAACACGACGAACACAATCCTCCGGAGAGGACCGTACAAAGACAGACATCATACGATAGCCACTGCACAACCCGCCCAAGTACATCACGACACGACGACAGACTCTACCACGCCAGAGCAACTCTTACGCTGTCGGTCGTCGGCAATGACCAACGACCCGGACCTTTTCCCATCAGCGATGCGATTCGATGCAACTCATGGAATGGCACCAAGAGACACATATATTTCACTTTTCTCCCAAAAACAACCATAATTTCCAGGGCATGTCTTCTCGTCGCGGGCGGACCAGGCAAAAGAATACATATTTTTTACCCCAACAGACAGAACGTCCACCCAACAGTATTTTCAAGTTATATGATACCTTGTTCTGTGCGAAAATAATAAACTGCCGTATAAACTACGAAAGAGCGCTTTGCGTGGACGAGGCATTTCTCCAAGCCTCACGGCAACATTTTCGCTGAGGCAGGTAGGTACAAGAGAAGCCACAGCTTGCGCCGTGGCGAGGCCGAGTCGTATCTGGCCTGGTGGGGGGAAAGGAAGAG
Organism: Undaria pinnatifida; assembly: GCA_012845835.1. Classification (NCBI taxonomy): domain Eukaryota; class Phaeophyceae; order Laminariales; family Alariaceae; genus Undaria; species Undaria pinnatifida. The sequence continues at coordinate 697,551 of JABAKD010000016.1, read as the reverse complement.
AGCAAAGCAAAAAACAGACCTTTCGTCTCTACGTACCCCTTTTCTCTGTACCATTATGTGATAATGTGATAACATTCACCGTTTGAGACCGTTCCATTTGACTTGACAAGGGCAGTGACAAACAAACGTTACCAATCAATAGCCATCAATAGACTCAGATGGCCACGGCCGTGAGCAATCGAGCGATGAGACACGGGCGACCTGACCGCCCCGCTCTGCCGACCATGCCCACCCAGCAAGGCACGCCAGCAATACACACACGGGTGGTTCAGGGCCACCACGACTACGGCTACCACCTCCACCCGGCGCAAACCTGCCTCTAACTGGCCGACGCGAGATCTTGGCAGGTCACGCCGTTGGTGCACCCAGAAAACAAGATGTTCTTCCCTTCTGCTATATGGGTATCGTAGGGAAAAAATATCGAATAATAAATATACTTGGGCCCATCTTGGGCCTAAAACAAAAATGCGATTCAAGAACCCTCCATCGAACCCTCCTTCGTGAGACAATTTTTCGAACAATCCGAGTTAACGACAACACGGAGGACGAGGAGGAGGAGGTAGGGGTCGTCCGAGGGGATGTCAATGTTCGCGTACCTTATGCCCTAGGTTTAGAAGGGATAATGTATGCATCAATTCCAGCGACCGGCGCAACAGGGTTCGGTGGCGTACGGACGCCGGCTGCTCACATTCGATGAGCCTCCAATCCATCCAACGGAAAAAGTCGCTCGTGCCACGTGAACAATGCCTAGCTAACATATACAGCCCTGACACGCCAACACCCTGTGCTTGCTAACATAACAGTAAGAGGACTGAGGGACTATTTGGACGGAAGCGAAGGGTGGGAACGGGCACCGCATGGCGTACAAAGCCACCCTTACCTACCACCCGGGCCCACTCAATGCATGCCTTGACTAGGCGTGACCTAAAAGCTACACGGGACAAGGGGGACGCGAAAAAGTTGATGGAACAACAACCCAAAACTACCCCGGCCCACGGAAGCGGTAAGCTCAAGCAAAAAAAATCGAGACCAACCTGTTGGTAGGAGTTGGTGTCCACGACAACCACGATCGTTTTCGGCCGGTTGTCGACCCAGCTCTGGAGACACTCCTCGAATCCGGGCTCCGGCATGTACACGGGGATGATCATCGTCATCATCTGCGTCGACACTGGAACGTGCCCCTGCTCGAGCTCCTCCGATATGGGTATCGGCTTGTACAGCAAGCTGGGAATCGCTTTCAATATCAAGTACGCTCCCCAACGCCAGATACCAATCCAAAGCGGCAAAAACAGCACCGGGTCGAAGTGGAACCACGGTGTGTTACCCTCCTTGAGCGGCATGGTGCTACCGGGGTCTTCCCCAAGCTATCCTAGCGCCGCCGCGATGCTCCGTCCGATCCCAAGCGATTCACTCCAGACTACACCAAACTGCTCTCGTACTCCTCGGTTTGAGGCCCAAAGCTATCGAACCGAACAATTCCAGCGAAAGGCTGTCTCTACGTTCCACGGTCGTCGGGCCGCGGGCGGTAGGGAGCGGCTTCAGGAAGATAAAGGCCTAGTTGCCCCTTCCCTCTGTCCGAGATGGCCGTCCACACAGGGGGGTACACAAGGGACAGGGGGGTGATAGGTCGAGGCTGTGAGTGAGCCCTGTGGCCTTCAAAGGGGGGACCCCAGAGAGAGTAGAAAACAGGGCGAAAAAGAAATTCCGTGCTGAAAAAATCGTCAAATAGCAAACCTAAAATAAGTAAAAAGTCGATTATTGTTACAGGAAAATAATTTTTTAAAACCCGCGCGAGCAGCAGAATTCGGCAAAATAGAACAGAAATTTACGATACAGAAAATCAATCAAAAATTAAGAAAATGAGCCAGCAAACTTTTTCTGTTTTCCCGAATAACCAGGTTTGGTTTGATGAACTACTTGTTTCATGTGTGTGGAATGTGGAAGGAAGCGGTAACACGGAACACACATTACTATTTATGATACCGGTTGGTATGATCCAAACGCGCAAACACATATTTTACCTCGTACATGCAAGGGTAGCACATGCCAGAAAGGCAACAACGAGAAAATGTCACGAGGTCAGCTGTGCTGCGGATGCACAGCACACAGTCGCAGCATCGACGTTCTGTGCCTTCACCGCAGCAGCTGGCTGTGCGATACTAAAAGTAGCAGGTCAGTGTTGTAAATCAGGTGAGTACTCGAATGTTGAAGTTCTCGTACCAGTGTATAGAAGCAGTCGTTCTGGTGTTGTTCTGGTTCCTTTTTTTGTCGTTGTTCTGTCCGAGCGATGTGGGATATTATCCGACGTTCTCGATTTTGACAGTGGATTTTGACATGTAAAAACAAAAATTGTGGTATGTCGAAAATCATCCGATTTGTTCAAAACTAGCGTAAGATACGTCGTATATACCAGGTACAAGATAATGTTTGGAGGCCGTAATTAATTTCGAGCTCGATCATGCGATTTTTTCTATTTTCTTTCTTAATACCCGTATAATAATAAGAACTCTCTCGTATAGGTACATACGTGTTTAATTCAGCGCTGATTCATCACCCACGTCAATCATTAGACTATATACACATAAATGTGATGAATAGATGCGTACGTACTCTTCTTCTTCACAATTAATGCCAGTATTTTCTTTGCATATATTAATGTTTCATGTGCTTTTCATTTTTTACCGAGCGGGCGCAACAAAAAAGTTACAAAAATTACAGCAAAACAGCTGACGAATCTTTAGTAAAATATTTGATTGCTACTTCGAAGTAATAATTATACAAGGTACTTGTATAAGGCTCGGACACGTATGTACGTATTAATACACTGCGTACAACAAAGTTTGTGTACCGCTCTTCTTGCGTCTCCGTGAAAATGTTCACATACATGTCCAGAAGATCTGGGTTTGCGTGTCACACGTACTAACTACCTGTGATACAAAACACAGAGGTGAGAGGTGGTGGTGTGCCATAGCAATAGGACAGCCTTACCGGGGGAAACCGCACTACTATTCGTTCCTGGGTATGAGTACGATTCCCAGTGACGTCAAGCGATTATGATCGCCTTATATCGGGATACCGCTTTTTAGTCAGGCAGCCTTTTATTGGGGGGGACCCCTATATACCAGGTAATACACCAGTTAGACTAATCGTACGCATTAGACTGGCGTATACGAGGCCAAATATTTTCAATTTCGCCATATTTTCACATAAATACAGGGGGGGGGGCATGATGTCATGTACGATATACGATACACAAACAAAAAATAAGTCTACAAGGGCAACATATGTGGGTACGAGTTGTTGCACTCGTACTGCCGTAGTTCAGCGCATATTCCGCAGTATACGGATATTATAGATGTGAAATCTCACATATTGAACTTCCCCGCACCCTTCCGACTTCTCCCCCGCTCACCCCCCTCCGCTCCCTCACCTCCCCCGTCGTCCCCTCAACCCCTCGCCCCGTCGCCCCCTGACGGTCCCCCTCCCACATGCCCTCCCCCCCCCATTACCCCCTCCGTTCACTCTCCCCCCCTCCCTGCCGCCCTGCCTCCCCCATTCCTGCTCTCCACCCCCACCCTCAAACTCTCCTCCCCCTTTCACCATTCGCCCTCTTCCCTCCCACCACACCCTCTCCCCCTCACCCCCTCCACTCCTTACCCCCCCCCCCCCTGCTCCCTCCTCTCCTCACCCCCCCCCCTCCCTTACCCTCTCCCCCCCTCACCCCCCCCCCCCCGTAACCCCCCCCCCCCGTCACTCCCCCCCTCCCTCACTCCCTTCCTCCCTCACTCCTCCCCCCGCTCCCCCCCCTCGCCCCCTCACCTCCGCCCCCCCCCCTCATTCCCCCACTTCAATCCCTCCACCTCTCACACCCCCTTCCCCCATCCTCCCTCCCTCCGTTCTCGCCACCCCCCCAATACCACCACCACCAACCTGCCCCCTCCCTACGGTTATGCATGAAAAGAGTACACCCCCCTTCCCCTTCCTCCCCCCCCCTCCGCCCCTCCTCTTTCCCCGCTCGCCTCCGCGCCCCCTCGCCTCTTAGCCCCCTCACCCTCTCACCCGCGCATCCCCGCACTCTCTCCCCCTCTCCACACACACCTCCACACACACACCTCCACCTCCACAGCTCCCCCTCCCCCTCAACCCCCCCCCCCTCTCCCCCTCCAGCTCCCCCCGCCCCCCCCTCAACCTCGCCCCTCCCCCCCCCCTCTGTATCCGCCCCCCCTCCCCCCCCCCCCCCCCCCCACCTTTCCGCCCTCCTTCCCTCATGATTGTGTGAGTCAAAAACTAAAACGGAATATTGCGCGGTTTTATTTCACTGCCTCGCTAGTTGTCAAAATACAGGTAGCAATAGCAACATAGACAAAACACCACCCTTACTACAGCGTCGCTCCATCGCTTATTCGTATACCAGGTATCTGTCGTATCTGGTGCCGGTATGATATACTAGCAATAGGGCTGCGCCTGCGTGTGTGGGATAATACTGCGACTGCTGTGATTACTTGAATTTAGATGCGGTCACATACAGCAGTAGGTAAAGGGTCAACTATATGCAGAGCGAAACGTCTTTGTCTTTTGTATAATAACATGCCCGCAGTTTTTTATACACTAACATACCTGATACCTTTCGGGTATATATTATACTCCGGAGTACTTCGAAGTGCATGCCACTTCAGAGCACCATCATCATCTCGTTCGTTCGTGAAGATCCTCTGGGTGGTACCATATACTGATCTACTGTCGTTGCATGCCAGTACCCTCTACGAACCGTAGGCACCATCGCTGGTACTAAGATACCCTCGCATGCACGAGTAGTATAGAGCAGTATACAGCACAGAATAGTTAAATTAAGGCGTCAAAGGTAAAACAATTAGTATAAAACCGAGTATCATTAAACATATACATGTTACGCTAGACAAGGGCAATAAGTCAAAATATTAATAGCGGGGCTCTCACCATGATGAGGAGTTAGATTAAGAGCCCGCCCTTTTTGGCGATGCCATTCTTTTAACCTGCTTGTGTCGGATGCATGCGTAGAGAGCGTAGTCTATAAATAGACGAACAAAATACTTTTTTTGGTCTTCTTCCCTTCACGAACAAACGCAACGAAAGGCGGCGGCGGCGGCGCTCAGCACGCACACACTCAGATAGATGTGGCACATGCAATCACATTGCTGATAGTATTAAAGCCAAGCCCCGGCGGAAAGAAATCAGCACACTGCATCATCACACATCGCATCTATCTCCATAGAAGGGTAACCACTGTTTTTTCTCCATGCTCATATCTGTATTTTTACACAGTCACAAAACTAAAAACAGTCCCACTGGTACCCATAGGTAAGTCTAAGACAAGAAGCACAAAAGAGGGTGAGGGGCTTGTTTCCATGTTTGAGCTGGATATTCCAGGAGAGCAAATATGTTGCTCTAGTGATATGTATATGATTGTGTACTACTACATCCGTACATACATACCGCGATTTTGTCAGTGTCGCTGGTAGCCACAACGCATGTCATACTCATTGAGAAGGGAGGTCTCCCTGCTAACGCCAGCTGTACACAGTATGTATGTAGCATGTATGTACCTGTAGGGTCGCCGGGAAGCTAGCTAAGAGGAACTGGCGGGCCCGGGGGGTGGGGGGCGCGTTTGTTGTTTGCTTTGGTCACTTGGCCATTGATCACACGCATTCCGTTCGAGACGGAGCAGGGGGGGGGGTACTTGTCATGGATGCTCTTAGTCAAAAGACCGTATACCCTCGCATTCCTGCAATTAATTCCGGGACGGAGCACGTCGGGTTTTCACTGCGAAAAAGGGGAGCGGGTTTAGAGGGGGGGGGGGGGGTTCAACCCTTCCCGCTCCATGGCGTGGGGTTGGAGCCTAGCTAGGTTTTCTTGAGCACTATGATCTAATATTATTTGACGCATGCTACGTACGGTTATTATAGAAGAGGTGCACACCATTTTTTTTCTGAGGCATATCTGACCTGCGGGGCTCTATCGTATACCTCACGCAACGCCTGAGTTGGAGAAGAGTAATATATATAGTGCATTTCAAGTAGTAGTGAACTGCCGGCTGAAAAATACCCATGGCCGAGTGTGGCAGTACTCCGAGTGGGGAATGCGTGGTTGGTGGTGGGTGTTGGGAAGCGTGCCCCTCAGGGGTTCCTGTAATAGAGTGTCAACGGACAAGATAGATAGAAGTAAGTGCGTCAGGCGCTCATGGGAATATAGAACATCTAGGAGAACGTTCCTTGTACGTTCCATAGGTAAAGGTCCAGAAGAGAGCACAGCAGCAATGCTGGGGTGAAGCGAACTCTGTGAGCTTCACCCCACCCCCGTGCTCTCACTCCTACTACTACTCCTCCTCCTCCTTCTTCTCCTTTCCTGTCTCCTCGAGCTTCTCATAATAGCTCAAGGCCAATAATGAGAAATCTATAAAGAAGAACCGGTGCTGTCTTCAAGCGAAGCTGATACCCCTGCGTTCTTTCCCTCTCACCTTCCGGCACCACGACTCTTTCACATTCCGGTGTCTTTGGTTGGTCTCTCCTCATGGCTCGTTGGCTAGACTCAAAGCTTATTATGCATTATTTCCCTAAATAGAATACTAAAAGACAGACATAACACCGCTACGTAGAGGTAGAGCACGGTAGTGCAGGGTAGGGCACGGTAGTGCGAGGTAGTTCAGGGTAGTGCTCGATGAGGCGCGTTCCTGCTTGTCCCATGATCGTCACCTACATTATCGCGCATCTATGATGGCCTTGACGTTAATCTGACATCAAATATCACGTGTGGTTTTACCTCAACCATGACATGATGACATGGTTTCACGTCGAATCTATCATCTATCTCCTTCTACGGAGGGCACTCCATTACACGAGGCATGCAACAACAACTAACTGCTGAAAACCATTATTGAAATTGCCGATGATTTTGGGTTGATATTAGGAGCCCCGTGTACCCGTCATTCAGACAAGTCTATTGGGTTAACGCCTTTACAACTGGAAACCCTGTTGGGGGCAAATTTACTTGAAGTTAGTATAGGGAGATATTTTGGGCTCTAAAGGGGGTAAGGAGAGTTAAATCCCCGTCATTTCAGACGGAAAAAATGTTTCAGCTGAAAAGTGCTCTAGCTATATAATGACAATAAAAATACACTTCAGATCTGTGAGATCGAATATTTTGTCGAAACTCATCTTGACAAGCTGTGTGTGATACTGCTGTACTCCGATCGCGCGTATTACGGGGTGTGTGTCCTCATTAAGGATATAGGTCGGCGACTCCCCTTGCAACTACAGTGTAGCTATCAGGGTCAACAGGGTGATGTTAGTCAGTCTGTGCGCGGAAACTATAAAACCCGTTTCTGAGGGGGACAAGATCTGACAGCTAGCTGTGGAAGGAAATGCATCAGTTTATCTAAATAAACTGTATACCTGGTATCATGTAAGTCGTATATCCGGCGAGGGGAGGTCGGAGATTTTAGGGGCCGGGTTTCGAACAAGAGGGAACGCGCGGGGGGGGGGGGGGGACGGGCGGGGGCAACTCAATGTGTGCGCGGAAACTATAAATTGTTTCTCAAGGGGATGCATTTTATCATGTATATCCTGTAAGTCGTATAATAACCGGTGAGGGAAGGTGTTATAAGGCTTAGTTTGGGTAAGCTATTGGTTAACCTTTCGCAAGTGGTCAAGGACTAATACCCCACTAATACCATAATAAATGGCGTCGTCGACAGACCATGGGTTTTTGGGTCGTGGGTTCGATCCCCACCATCCACAATAATAAACTGACCATCCATGACGTAGTTTTCAATTTTTTTCCCCCCGACCCCCCCCCTTCAACGCCCCCTCTTTTCCAACCACCCGCACGATCGCCTAGACCTATCACCACGCGTACAACAAGCCCCTACATATCTTTGATCTCACAGCCGAAGCGTATTTGAATATTATTTGTGACCTAAACCTGCTAAAAAATCTCCCCCCCCCCCAACCCCCCCTCCCTCTCGCTCTCCCTTACTCAAACGCCCCACCAAATATCGAAATCCGCCAGATTAATAAACACTTTACGCACAGGATATCACCTCATTATCTTTCGAGAGCCATCCATGCCGCTGCTTTCCCCCCCCCCCCCCGCCCCGAACGCCCCCTTCTTCCCCATCACGCACACCATCGCCTAGACCTAGCACCACACGTATAACCAACCCCTCACCTAAAACCCTCCCCCCCCCCCCCCCCTCCCCCCCCCCGCCCCCCCCCGCCCCCTCCCCCCCCCCCCCCCCCCGCCCCCACCCCCCACCTTCCCCCTCCCCAACCCATCCCAACCCCACCCCCTCGAACACTCCACCCTCTCTCTACTCACTGATTGTACGACTTACCCCAGAATATACATGATAAACTGATGCATTATTTCCAAAACCGTCACATTTATCCCCTCAAAATAATGTGTAGTTTCCACGCACATATTGAGCTGCCCCCCCCGCCCCCCCCCCCGCCCCAACCTCCCCCCCCCCAATAATAAACTGGTGCCAAAACCGTCAGATTTATCCCCTTGAAAGGATTATAACTTACCTGCACAAATTGCCCCCCCCTCCCCCCCCCCCCCCCCCCCCCGCCCCCCTCTCCAAACCCGCTCGCTTTTGATCAAAACCAGGCCCCCACGTCCTTCAAAACTCCGCCCCCCCCCCCCCTCACCGGTTATTCGACTTACAAGATTCACTTGATAAAAGGATACATTTCCCTCCACAGCTGTCAGATTTTGTCCCCCTCAGAAACGGGTTTTATAGTTTCCGCGCACAGACTGACTAAAATCATCCTGTTGACCCTGATAGCTACACTGTAGTTGCAAGGGGAGTCGCCGACCTATATCCTTAATGAGGACACACAAGCCGTAATACGCGCGATCGGAGTATCACACACAGCTTGCAAAGATACGAAATCTTCGATCTCACAGCTGGAGTGTATTTTCATTTTTTATAATAAACTTTTCAGGTTTTCCCCATGTCGAACTTGAAAAATACTCTCCCTGTGGTATCCCGAGGAAATGAAACGGCTTGGATATTGACAGAGGTCCGCCGTATATGCGGCCGACCTGCTATCCCGCCGTTTCAGGGGGGGAGAATGTTAGAAGGCTTAGTTTGGGTAAGCTATTATTGGTTAACCTTTTGCAAGTGGTCAAACGGACTAATACCCCACTAATACCTTGACAGAGGGCGGAGATCTTAAGGGCGTGGGGGCCGGGGATTGAACAAGAGGGGCGGGGCGGGGTGGGGGATGGGGGGAGGAACGGGGGCAACTCAATCTGTGCGCGGAAACTATAAATTCTTCAAGGGCACAAATCTGACGGTTGGTTGTGGAAGGCATGCATCAGTTTATCATGTACATCCTGTAAGTATACTATCTAGTATTTTTCAAGTTCGCCATGGGGAAATCTGAAGAAGTTTATTATGGTGGATGTGGGGATCAAACCCACGACCCAAAAACCCATGGTCTGTCGACGACGCCATTTGTTAAGGGATTTAGAGGGGTACTAGTCCGTTTGACCACTTGCAACTGGTTAACCAATAGCTTACCCAAACTAAGCCTTATAACACTATCTATATATTATATACCTCTATTAATTGTCGTACTATAGCACGCATCATACCACAAGCATGTAATATGTGGAGGCAACAACTCGGACACAAGACGAATGGATGCGTTTATTACATGATGCATATGTTTGTTCGTGTATGACGAAAGAGAAGGTCTCGTAATAACTTGTGCAACATGCAGGAAGCATGGTGATGAGGAGGAGGACCTCCAGGGCGGTCATTTTGGGTCGGAAGAAGCGAAGCTAACGGGTTGTAATAATCTACGTAGATGCGGGTGAAATGGAAAATCAATACTACCATTATTATTCTAATAGCACAACAGGAAGGTGAGCAATGTTCCGTATTTTGTAAGAACATGTTCGTACGTATGTGTGTGTGTGTGTGTTCTTCACATTAAACCGTTCTTCTACTCGTCGACATCCAGCACACCCAGTGTCCGTACTGATTCTTCACCCTAGAAAGATCAGCTCTGTGGTCACAAGCCACGACACAGAGATAATGCATCGTAATGCATTCGACAACGCAATGTCATGCCCTAGTACTGGGTACGACAGGCACAACATACATACATCAGCAACAGAAATACATTGGAAGAGAAAAATACGAAATAAAAAAAAAAAAAAAAAAAAAAAAAAAAAAAACAAGAAACAAAATGAGAAAACAAATAAAAACAAAGATAAAATAAAACAAAAAATGAAACAAACAAAATGAAGGGGAAATCGAAGAAACAACCCAACCGCAAAGGAGAGCCAAAGCTCGGAAAAAAAAAAATAATAAAATGAAATAAAATAAAGTAAAGTAAAACCAAAATAAGATAATCCGAACACGAGCCAAAAACCTGGACACGCAAGGAGGGAACAAAGGGGAAAAAAATACCCCAGAGAAAGACGAAAAGTGCTATGTACCTACTAGTCGGCCTGGTACCTTGCTACCCTGCCTGCCATCTCCTTCCTGCCTTCGTCCACCGCGGTCTCCCTTCTATTCCTCCTGTTGCCCCCCCTGCCCCCATTCCCTTGGACGGCTTTCCTTCTACTCCTCCTGTTTCCCCCCCTCCCCCCTTTGTGTTCTTCTCATTAAACCAAAATACCTTGTAAAAGAGAGAAACAACGAAAGAAACCAAGACAAAATAAATAAATAAATAAATAAAAAGGGGAGCCAAAGCACGGGAGATAGAAACATACCCCGAGCATGAGCCAAAATGGACATGCAAGGGGGAAAGGAAGGGAAAAAAAAAATACCCCGGAAAAAAGAAACAAGTAGAAGAAGGAAGGCTGGGAGGGCCAAATAAAAGAGGCTCGTCACCTACCCACCATGCAAGACTCCCTTCATAAGGATAAGAAGGGGAAAGAAAAAAAATAAAATAAAATAAAATAAATAAATTCACGGAAAAATCAAAGTACCAAGACATCACATTCCGAGCAGCCGCAGCAGTTGGCGGTACGAGTGGCATAGATAGAAAGGTTCCACCTACTAGTCGGCCTGGTACCTTGCTACCCTGTCTGCGGTCTCCTTCCTACTTTCATCTACCGCGGTTTTCCTTCTACTCCTCCTGTCCCCCCCCCTGCCCCCATACCCTTGGGCGGTGTTCCTTCTACCCCTCCTGCTGCCCCCCCTCCCCCCGTTCCCTTCGACACCACCCACGGCGGATGCGCGGCGCTGTCTACTCAGCTTTGCCTCATCCTCGTGCCACCTGCCCATGAACCGTTCAGCTGCTTCGAGGACCCCCCGGTACCACTTGCCCACCTTTTTTGCTGCAGTGGGCCACAGCGCGGTCCCAACTCCAAAAACTAAGGGGGAGTGTTCCGTTGATCCCTCGTTGGCTTTGAACACCCTAAGGTCCTCAGCTATGGCTCTAGGCCAAGTCTTAAGTTGTCCGCCTGGTTTCGGGTTCTCCCCACCAGCGATCGTCCCGAACATCAACCGACGGGGCAGTCGCCCCTTGTGTTGTCGCACCAGGGCCCCGGCAAAGAAGAGCCGCCGTTTACGGATGGTCGTTTCGATGCTCTCGCATCGTGTCATCCTGAGGGCCTTCGCGTACGAGAGGGTGGTGTGGTCGGTGCGTAATCGGCGCTGGAAGCCAATGACTCGCAAAAGGACTTCGTGGTGGGCTGATCGGAGCTTGGCGAAGTGGTCCGCATTGAGGGTCCACGTCACACACCCGTACAGCAGGGTCTCAATGACCTCGGCCTTCAGCATGCGGACTTTCAGACTAAGCGGGGCGGTCGTCCTGTCATACAATTCCGGGCCAAACCGTTTGAGGCATGCCCGCATGAGACGGATCCGTCGTTCGATTTCGAGCGAGAGGTCAGCGCTTTCGTGGATAATGCCGCCTAGGTATAAAAACTGGGTCGTCTGTTTATACCTCTGGCCTGATGCTTCGATCGCGAGCGGTGGGGCGAGGGATGTCTGGTCCGGTGTTCGTAGCAGCATCGTCTCTGTCTTCTTTTCCGATACCGTGAGGCCTGCTGCTTCGAAGACAGTCACGATGACTGTCATCATTTTAGCAAGGCCTTCCGCCGACTTCGAAACAATTCCTGCGTCATCTGCGTACAACATGCCCCACACAGCCCTTTGCACGCATGCCAACGGTTCCTCTTTTCCGACTGCACTGCCCTCTTCGAGGTGAACCAAATCCCTTACGATGCTTTCGTCTTTGCTGAAGCGTACCAGCACGACGTGTATCGCAGCAGCGAAGAACACGTTGAACAGTAACGGTGATAGCACGCAGCCTTGCCGCAGCCCCTGGGTGACATTAAACCAATCCGAGTGCTCGCCGTCATCCGCACGCACGCGAGCCCGCATGCCTTCGTGGAAGTTGCGGATAACTGTAAGCATCTTGGTTGGTACGCCAAGGCGTGTGAGTACCTCCCACAACAGTTCCCGGTCGACAGAGTCGTACGCTTTCTGCAGATCGATGAAGCACATGTACAGGGGGATTTTCCTCTGTCGTCCGAGCTCTTGCAACCGGCGCACGACAAACAGCATGTCGACCGTCGACCGTGCGGGACGGAAGCCGCACTGTTCTTCAGGAAGTATTTCCTCGGCCTCGCAGTAGTTGCTAAGGCGGGACGCAACGATTTTCAACAATATTTTGCCTGCGTGGGCAACAAGCGAGATCCCTCTGTAATTGTTGCAATCAGTTCGATCCTTTTTTTTGTGAAGGGTCTTGTAGTCCATGTATGTATGTATCTATGTATGTGCCTATTGTCACATAGATATGATTATGGGAAGAAGTTACTATTAATATTAATACCCGATTCAGTGACATTTCATCAGTAGTAGTAGTAAGTCACGCAGTACAAGATAGCTTCCTTGTGGGTGAGTAGTATACCTGGTATTCTTTAGGCTCTCTCCTTATTCATACTACGCGTACTAATTTTATTGCACCAAGTGCTGAATTGATCTGCTTTGATCTATGTGCACATGTCCTGTTTTATTTGGCCCTCCCAGTCTTCCTTCTTTTACTTGTTTCTTTTTTCCGGGGTATTTTTTCCCTTTCTTTCCCCCTTGCATGTCCATTTTGGCTCATGCTCGGGGTATGTTTCTATCTCCCGTGCTTTGGCTCCCCTTTTTATTTATTTATTTATTTAATTTGTCTTGGTTTCTTTCGTTGTTTCTCTCTTTTACAAGGTATTTTGGTTTAATGAGAAGAACACAAAGGGGGGTGGGGGGGAAACAGGAGGAGTAGAAGGAAAGCCGTCCAAGGGAATGGGGGCAGGGGGGGCAACAGGAGGAATAGAAGGGAGACCGCGGTGGACGAAGGCAGGAAGGAGATGGCAGACAGGGTAGCAAGGTACCAGGCCGACTAGTAGGTACATAGCACTTTTCGTCTTTTTCTGGGGTATTTTTTTCCCCTTTGTTCCCTCCTTGCGTGTCCAGGTTTTTGGCTCGTGTTCGGATTATCTTATTTTGGTTTTACTTTACTTTATTTTATTTCATTTTACTATGTTTCTTTTCCGAGCTTTGGCTCTCCTTTCCGGTTGGGTTGTTTCTTCGATTTCCCCTTCGTTTTGTTTGTTTCATTTTTTGTTTTATTTTTATCTTTGTTTTTATTTGTTTTCTTATTTTGTTTTTGTTTTTTGTTTTTGTTTTTGTTTTTGTTTATTTCGTATTTCTCTCTTCCAATGTATTTCTGTTGCTGACGTATGTATGTTGTGCCTGTCGTACCCAGTACTAGGGCATGACATTGCGTTGTCGAATGCATTACGATGCATTATCTCTGTGTCGTGGCTTGTGACCACAGAGCTGATCTTTCTAGGGTGAAGAATCAGTACGGACACTGGGTGTGCTGGATGCCGACGAGTAGAAGAACGGTTTAATGTGAAGAACACACACACACATGTATACCACCTACTACTTGGCAGCATAATGTTATATACAGCAGTGCTATGCGACCTAAAGCCCTCCCCCCCCGCCCCCGGCCCCCCCCCGCCACATTCCCCCCCCCTCCCCCACAAGAAATATTTATAGTTTTCACGCACAAGTAGACCTGCCCCACCCGTCCCCTCCCCCCCCTCCCCCCATCCCGCCCCCCTTTTGATCAAAATCAGGCCCCCACGTCCTTAAAAACTCCGCCCTCCCCTCACCGGATATTCGACTTACAGGATTCACTTGATAAACTGATGCATTTTCCTCCACAGCTGTCAGATTTGGTCCCCCTCAGAAACGGGTTTTATAGTTTCCGCGCACAGACTGCCTAACATCACTCTGTTGACCCTGATAGCTACACTGTAGTTGCAAGGGGAGTCGCCGACCTATATCCTTAATGAGGACACACAAGCCGTAATACGCGCGATCGGAGTATCACACACAGCGTGCAAAGATGAGTTTCGGCAAAATATTCGATCTCACAGCTCGAGTGTAATTTAATTTTTATAATATAGTGTGCGGTAGTTTTATTTTTATATTATAGTGTGCGGTAGCAGGTATGCTTAAGACCGATCGAAGTTTCAGTTTATTCTGTGCACACATTCAACAAGGGAACAACGAACACTTAGTCGGGAAATTGTCGAAAATGAACGATGATGGTATAACACCACCACCAGCTATTAATAGAAGCTAGAACATTGATCGATACATTTGCTCAGTTTCGTTCGCCGTTTTCCTTGCTTTCACCTCTGGTACAATGATGGCACAACAAGTTACAACACTACTACTACTGCCAGGCTCGCTCGTATAGACTACATGTGCACGCTACAGCACCAGGTAAACATATCATACATCAATCATCATTGAGAGTGGGTACTCGAGAATTTCTATTGGTTGGTGGTGGTGCTGCTCCTCAGCTGTGCTATGATATGATAATTAAGTGGTGGTGCGATATACTCCACATTCATTCTGGATTGTTGTCACGTGGCCGCGTTCTTCCGATACCTTCCCAGCGATGGTGTATACCACTTGTATACGAAGGGCGCACGGACATCGGAACGTTCGAACCTCCGACACCGGATATTGCCCCCACCCTTTCTTGCAGCAGAAGTCGGAGAGATCGAACTGTTAGACCAAAATCTAAATAGAATTTCGATCTCGAATACAAATTCGAATTCTCGTAACGTTTTTTGCTCCGAGAAAGGCACGACGAGCAGCATTGTTGTGGTGACGCGCCGAAAAGGCCATCGTCTTACTGCAGCAGTAGTAGAAAGTAGTAGTAGTAGTAGTAGTAGTAGTAGTAGTAGTAGTAGTAGTAGTAGTAGTAGTAGTAGTAGTAGTAGTAGTAGTAGTAGTAGTAGTAGTAGTAGTAGTAGTAGTAGTAGTAGTAGTAGTAGTAGTAGTAGTAGTAGTAGTAGTAGTAGTAGTAGTAGTAGTAGTAGTAGTAGTAGTAGTAGTAGTAGTAGTAGTAGTAGTAGTAGTAGTAGTAGTAGTAGTAGTAGTAGTAGTAGTAGTAGTAGTAGAAGTAGCAGTAGTAGTAGTAGTAGTAGTAGCAGTAGCAGTAGCAGTAGTAGTAGTAGTAGTAGTAGTAGTAGAAGTCGTAGTAGTAGTAGTAGTAGTAGTAGTAGTGGTAGTATTAGTAGTAGTAGTAGTAGTAGTAGTAGTAGTAGTAGTAGTAGAAGTAGCAGTAGTAGTAGTAGTAGTAGTAGTAGTAGTAGTAGTAGTAGTAGTAGTAGTAGTAGTAGTAGTAGTAGTAGTAGTAGTAGTAGTAGTAGTAGTAGTAGTAGTAGTAGTAGTAGTAGTAGTAGTAGTAGTAGTAGTAGTAGTAGTAGTAGTAGTAGTAGTAGTAGAAGTAGCAGTAGTAGTAGTAGTAGTAGTAGTAGCAGTAGCACTAGTAGTAGTAGTAGTAGTAGAAGTCGTAGTAGTAGTAGTAGTAGTAGTAGTAGTGGTATTAGTAGTAGTAGTAGTAGTAGTAGTAGTAGTAGTAGTAGTAGAAGTAGCAGTAGTAGTAGTAGTAGTAGTAGTAGTAGTAGTAGTAGTAGTAGTAGTAGTAGTAGTAGTAGTAGTAGTAGTAGTAGTAGTAGTAGCATATGCGTGGTGCTAGGTTTAGGCGATGGTGCGGGTGGTGGGGAAGGCGGGGGCGTTGGGGGGCGGGGGGGGGGGGGGGGGGGTATGAATTGGAGCTACGGCATGGATGGCTAGAAAGGTAATGAGGTGATATCAAGACCCAGGCTACGGTAGGGGGGTCCCCTTTTGGGCCTTTTGTTTCAGTCGCTAGGGGTCACTCGCGCGAGTAACTCCTTTGTTCCTATGCAATCTTGCGTTTTCTTTTTGTTTTACATTGACGAAATCAATCCGCAATGCAAAGGTGATCTAGACTGCGGCAAACCAAGTTCCTAAACCATCTTCATCCGTAGGATACAGAGCTACTCGTGCGAGTGGCTCAACACACCAGTGAAAATGGGGGTACCCCCCCTACCGTAGCCTTGGTCTCAACTGCCTGGTATTGTTTACTACTCTGGCAGATTTTGATTTTAGGTGGGGCGTTTGAACAAGAGGGAGCGGTGGGGGGGGGGGGGCGGGGCGGGACAACTCAATCTGTGCGCGGAAAATATATATTCTTTTGGGGGACATATCTGACGGCTTTGGAAGGAATGCATCTATATTTACCTACTACTACACCTATATAGCAAGCTCCTAACTGATTACATTTACGCGACCTAAAGCTGTTGTTGGAAATCCCCCTTCCCCCTCCCCTCCTTCGAACACTCCGCGCTCTCCTCACTGGTTGTACGACTTACAGGATATGCATGATAAACTGATGCATTCCTTCCACAACCGTCAGATTTGTTCCCTTAAAGGATTTATTGTTTCCGCGCACAGATTGAGTCGCCCCCCCCCCCCCCCCCCCCGCCCCCTCTTGTTCAAACCCAGCCCCCCGCGCTCTTAAAATCTCCGCCCTCCCCTCACCGGTTATACGACATACAGGATACACTTGATAAACTGATGCATTGCCTTCCACAGCTGTCAGATTTTGTCCCCATCAAATACGGGTTTTATGGTTTCCGCGCACAGACTGACTAAGGTCACCCTGTTTACCCTGGTACAAGCTACACTGTAGTCCCAAGGGGAGTCGCCGACCTATATCCTTAATGAGGACACACACCCCATAATACGCGCGTTCGGAGTATCACACACAGTTGCAAAAGATGAGTTTCGACAAATTCTTTGATCTCACAGATCTGGAGTGTATTTTTTTTCTCATAATTCAGTAGATGTTGACCAATCGAAACGGAGGCGTGTGTTGTTCTACTGGGGAGGGATTGGTCCGAAAACGCGTTGCACCCCGAAACACTAAAACCCTCGATGTAATAGAGTGTGCCTCGCGATTTCACGCTGAGTTCGAAGATTATGAGGAGGTCCAACTGCTCGTCATGGGCCAAGGGATGACATCGTGCCTGGACGGCACGTTCTCGTAGCGGAAAACAAGAGGTACGCGAGAGTCAAACATGCTGCTCAGGCCCAAAAAATCGACCTCTCTCTCTACTATTTTCTTCCTGTTGCCCTTGTACACAGGTCTATTATGGTACATATTTCTGAGGTTTCTTCCTTGCAAACGTCTTACCATATATATAGAGGTGCACCACGTTCTTTTTTAAAGGTTTCTAAATTTTGGGAGCTCAAGACCTCTCCCAAAAAAACTGATTTAAGGAGAAACACAAAACCGCCACGTACCGCGGATGAAAAATTTCCGCGGCGCCCTCTCGGTACACGCAACGAAAATCATCATGAAAAAAAAATGGGCCATTATTTTTTTTTTTTCCGACGATTTTGGGTCAAGTGAGTCCCGTCATTCAGAAAATATTTCAGACGAAAAGTGCTACAACACCTCTATGTCGTAGCACGAGTCCATTGCGGCCTGTTAAAATCTAGTTATTACGGGTCCCTTTGCTGCCTGTGCCACTATGTCCGGTAATATAGGTAACGTTTTGTTGCAATATTAATGTACGAAGGTTGCTTATATTTGCGGACAAAGGGGTATTAATCTTGTCATTTCAAGGCTTTGCCTCCTAAGCCGTGAGTATATCCAGGCTCTCCATGATAACTTCATGGGCGTGTGTATGCTAAATATGTCGTCTCCCTCCTCTGCACCCCGGAAAAACAAACAGTCGCTCGACACCATTTTTGTCCATACATATATGCAAGAAGGCACACACAGGTTTGCCGAAGGCCTCCTCACAGGCCATTCTGAGTCGAGGTGCGCAGCTCACCCTCCATGCGACTTGCCGAACACCTCACGGCGCTTTGTACTCTTTTGGTGTACGTGATGATAGCCTGGTCCGTGAAAAAAAACGACGTGCTCCGTCCCGGCATGGTCCGGATGCAAGGATGCAAGAGTTCATGGTATGACAGACTGCAGCCATGCGTGAAATTTGAGTACCCCCCCCCCCCCCCCCCCCCCCCCCCCCGCCCCATCCGCCTTGGTTCGCGGGATGTCTGCATAGTCGGTGATTTCGTGCTCCGTCCCGACATTGCATGGATGCGAGGGTCTATGGCCACACGACTACGACCGTGCAAGATACAAAGGTTGCACCCCCCCCCCCCCTCCACCCCTGCTCCTAGCCTCCTGGCGCCCCCGCGGATGGGGTTTTAGGTGATGGGCACACCCTCTTCGAGCTCTGGCTGAGGCCCTTCCACCCACGTCCACGCGGTCCATGTTGGATAAGCTGGCTTGATGTATCATCACTGGACCAGTTTCACTTTGCTTGCCCTCATTGCTGCCCTCAGTTTTGGGGTGAAAAAAAAATCTCCAGGGTCCCACACACGAAGAACATCACGTTTCGAGTCAGGCGACTATGTGCAGCAGCCCAACAGGTCTTGAGGGAGCACGAAGAGCAGATATTTTTTTAAGGGGGGGGGGCAAAGACTAATGCCCCGCTTTCAGGGGGGGATACGAACCGACCCCCTAGCAAGAGGAGTTATTCAGAGATCATGTTTCTATTGGGGAGCGAGCAGATCATGTTTCTCTTCAGCGGCGAGCAGAGCCCTCTCTTTCTCGGGGGGGGGGGGGGGGGGGGGGGCGGGCAGATCTAGATCCCATTTTGTCGAGGGACAGAGAATAACTCTTCTGTCAGAGAATAGCGCTTCTATCAGGAAATAACGCTTCTATTATCACTTCTATATCGAGTCGTCCTTTTTCTGTTGGTGGTGAGGGCGAGAAAAACACTATTTCTCTTGAGGAGCGAGCAGACAATGTTTCTCTCATTGGGGGGCAAAAAGTACACCCTCTCTTTGTTCTGGTTAATTTACACGGATGGAAGGATGGGGCAGACCTTCTGCGGAGAGGGATGGAGAAGGCGCTGCCTCTTTTTCAGGGGATAAGGGAGGAGGACTGTTTTCTCTTGAAGGATGAGGAGGTTCCATTTGCTCATCTTCAGGGGCGCCGAGAAGACCCCGTCTCTTTCTTGAGGGGCAAGAAGATAGATCCTCATCATTGTCTTGAGGGGGGCGAGCAGTTTTTTTTTTGTCGAGGGACAGAGAGTCATGACGTCTCTCTCAGCTCTTTTAGGGGCCAGCAGCTGGGAGCAACACTTAATGTTAACACCCTAGATAGTGCTCCTTCGAGGTGCGAGCAGACTATCTTTATATCGAGGGAAGAGAATACACACCCTTTTTCCCTCTTGATGATCGAGAAAATCCTGGTTTATTGTGACGGGGGCGAGGAGAGATCTCTCCTTTCTCTTGAAGAGCGAGGAGATTATCCTGTTCGGAGAGAGAGGTACACAGAGAAAAGCGCCTCTTTCTGGGGATGCCAGACAAAATCAATGGCAAATTCACACCACCCTACGCTCTGTCGTCCTTTGAGATCGCCCTTCGAGTTAATCAGAGCGGGCAACTTCTCCGTCGCGACCCGGCCGACCCTTGAGCGTTCCGATCCGCTCCGCGTTGTTTTCAACCAGCAGCCACCGCTGACCAAGAGCTGCATCATCTATCTAGATGTCGATGCCCCGCACGTCTCTGAGCTACTGCTCCCCTCACGTCGCAGATCATATTTCTCTTCTTGAGGGCGCAGGTAGATCCTACCCCTCTATTGGGAAGCGGGAAAAATCGTTTTTCTCTCGAAGGTCGGGCAGATCCTATTCCTCTCTCGACGGGCGAGCAGATAGATCCTCTTTTTCGTGGGAGGCGAGCAGATCCTCTTCCCAAGGTGAGGGGCGAGAGCAAGGGCACAGTTCTTTTGGGGGCTGGGGGGGGGCGGCGAGCATATCCTGTTCGGAAATGGGCAGAGAGTAACGCGTTTTTCAGGAGATACCGTAACATGGACACATGGACACCCTGCCGACTCGTCGTTCTGTCACTCCCGAGACATGCTGGTCAGATCCTCTTTTTTTCCCGTGAAGATTTTCCTGTTAGAGGGGCGAGTAGATTATGCCCCCTTTCTCTTGAGAATTTTTTGTTGGCCTTGAAGGACGAGCAGAATAGATTATCATGTCAGGACTCTTTCTCCTGAGAGTTTTCTCTCTCTCTCAAATTGTGGGACGGTCGCGTCGCACGATAGAAGTATACGGTATACCGCTTTTTGGCAACAACCATTTTGTGAATGGCGGGCCTCCTTAACGCCTGTACAACCGGAAACCCTTTTCGTGGACAAATTCACTTGAAGTTAGTGTAGGGAGGGATTTTGGGGTTCTAAAGGGGTTGACGTTAGTGTATAGGGGGGTGGGGGTTGAACCCCTTTTAGAGCCCCCAAAATCCCACCATACTAACCTCAAGTAAAGGGGTTGAAGTTAGTGTATAGGGGGGGGGGGGGTGAACCCCTTTTTGGGCCCCCAAAATCCCCCCATATTAATCTCAAGTGAATTTCTCCCCAAAAAAGGTGTCCAGTAGTTGTAAAGGCGTTTACCCAAACTCGACGTGGAATAGTTGTCATTATTAACGTCGTTCTTGTTTCGCAACATGTTTTGACATTTTTTTTTTTCATACCTAGAAGCCCTGGGTGGTCGCCGTCGGGGCCGTGTGTGTGCCCTTTCAGTTTTCTCAAAAATCGGTTTTTTTACTCCAGGAAGTATTACAACTAGTATAGATTATATATAGCCGGTCGCCCCGGTGGCGTATCTCAGGTCATCCTCGAGCCTGGTATTATAGATCGGTTTCGTGAGTTCGAATCCCGCCGAGTGCATACTCGTGTAAAATCGTGGGGACTTTTTCTTGCGCACGAATTGACATGCGGAAAAAGCGCGAGAGAGAGCGTAAATTAGCAACAGTTAACACTCGATGGAGAAAATCGATGAGCAGTGGGATTGCTGAACCCTACTCGAGTATGCGCGATAAAAAAATAATGTGAAAAATCAAGAACCGGGGGGGGAAGAAGGGACGACACCTGTGACCAGAAGCTGGACAATAGATGTGCACGCGTGCAAAAAAAAAAAATGAATTATATGTTATAATCTATAATGTGTAGAGGTCTATTCGAGTGCAGGGTGTCCCAGAAAAAAAAAATAATGCGCCTAAAAAGTTTCTGTGTAGCACATGCGTCATTGTGTCGACGAGAATATATATGTAGTCTATATATATATCGTCCTGTTCTCTTCTCCTCGTGGGGGGCAGGCTGATCCTCCTTCTCTACTTGCTGCGCAAGCAAGTCAGTTTTTTTGTTCGCTTAGTTAAGAGAGCGAGCAGATATCTTGTCTCTGGGAAGGGACGATGAAAGTAACGCCTACTTAGTCGAACCGGGGGATACGAGAGCACACCCGAGGCTCTTTCTATTGAGGGGCGAGCAGATATGTATACTGAAGATCCTCTTTCTCTCTATTGTTGACGGACGAGCAAATAGATCCTCTTTCCCCTCGGAGATTGAGCAGACTCTTTTACTATTATCGGGGGCCGAGCAGATCCTGCTTGGAGCGAGGAACGTGGAGAGTAACGCCTCTTTCAGGGGGTACCGAGACATTCATGGGCACCCTATCTCGTTGTCCTTCCGCGGCCATACACGTAGTAAGGCGACAGCAACCCCGCTGTCCGCCGCGACCTCGCCGACCCCTCGGGTCTTTGGATACGCTGATACGCTGAACGGCAGTTTCAAGCCGCCACCATCTGCCAACTAATAATAAAGCTGTACGATATATTATCTACCGATATCTACACGTTGCTACAGCAGTGCTGCTTCCCCCCGCCCTCTGTCTCCGATTTCACCGACCTCACCCAGTAAGCATGCCACTCCGGACGTAAATACATAAGCAACTTTGAGTTATTAATATAAATATAAAACGGTGCTTACATTTCCGTCCAGAGCGGTATATGTATACAGTACCACTCTGGACGGAAATGTAAGCACCGTTTGATTTTAATCATTACTAACAAAACAGTCTTTACGTTTCCGCCCAACGTGGTGTATGTTTTTCCACCCCGTCCACCGCACCCCCCCCTGTTGACTACGCTATCCTCCTCTCCTAGCAGTCCGCTCCATCGAGCAACCAAATACTGTCCGCGGTCATGCTCCCCGCATAGCTCCTCGAAGGCCTGCGAACATGCCACACACACAGGTTTGGTGGGACGAGATGATGAGAGCTTGGAGAGCGATGTGGTAGACGCGGGGAGCTCAAGCGTACTTGGTAGTTAGGCCTCGACTGACCCTACGATATGATGCCCCCACCCCCCAAAAAAAAAAGATACTTATTATAAATTATTTAGCTAACGTTGCATGGCTGCGCGACACGAGGAAGGATCATGCTATGAAAAAAGATGTATGTTTCTATATTGTTTGTAAAAGGACCAATAAAGGACCATCGAACGATGACATCGAACGATGATATCGAACGATGACATATCGCGTAGGAGCGGCAAATGCCACCGCATTTTAGAAGATACATACAGATGATACAAGCCGGAAGAAGCTGGTTTACAAAAACAGGCGATCTTGTTAGTTGAAAGTTGGGAGGGAGATTCGTACCACACCACCGTCCGTGGAGGAGGAGGGTACCTTACCACTTATTCAAGAAAATGGTTGGCATAAATATGTAGCCTCTATAGACTAGTCTTTAAATTATACCTGGTATGTATACCCTTAAAACATAACACTAACCCTAGCCCTCTAACCCAATGAAACGCAACCAACCAACCATTGTATCATACATAGGGTGAAACCTCCTTCGTCTCGCATGCACATTAATAGTGGTATGTGTGCGCGTCAATCATTTATCTTCTCGAATGTGTGGTATAAAAGCTCTATTTTACAGAGCTGTGGAGGCAGCGCACAGAACGACTCCCTCTCTCTGGCTCAATTTCAATGCTGCATGAGGGTGTGTGTATGCTCCATGAATCGCGGACAGTGTGTAGTGTATGCGTGTAATTAAGCCGCCGCTGCTGTTCGCGCGCGTTGCGTGCTACGAGAGGCTCGTACCGGTGTTATCTGGGTATTATCTGGGCATTATTATAAAGCACGCGCTATGGCGAAAAGGTGGCCTGCTGACCGGGACCCTCCCCACTCAAGAGAACTTGCCATAATCGTTGCAACCACACCATTCTAACGTCCTCTCTTGTGTTCCAACAGCACAATGAAATTAGTATCATTCATTTTACCAAAAAAAAGAAAAGGATATACTTCTTTGAGTACGATAATATACAGATCTGGTACATGCACCTACCTATGGCGGGGTATATACAAAGCCGTGATAGCAGTATACCGACATACAATACCCCCTGGTACCAGGTCCCAACCCTCGACCAGAACCCTAAGCCCTAACCTGATACGAAGCCCGAACATCATGCACACGAAGAGGGGCGGAATCAGGGTGTGCGCACGTAAATTAATGTTTAATTCTCGTAATGTTCTAGGTGTTATATATACTGTTAAGGAAATTAGTGGGGTATTAGTCCGTTTGACCACTTGCCATTATTTGAAGGTTAACCAATAGCTTACCCAAACTAAGCCTTACAACTTGAAAATAAAGAACACTCCAGCTGTGAGATCGAATAATTTGTCGAAACTCATCTTTGCAAGCTGTGCGCGTGTGATACTCCGATCGCGCGTATTACGGGTTGTTGTGTGTCCTCATTAAGGATATAGGTCGGCGACTCCCCTTGCAACTACAGTGTTGTAGCTATCAGGGTCAACAGGGTGATCTTAGTCAGTCTGTGCGCGGAAACTATAAAAACGGTTTGTGAGGGGGACAAAATCTGACAGCTGTGGAGGAAAATGTATCCGTCTATCAAGTGAATCCTGTAAGTCGAATACCCGGTGAGGGGAGGGCGGAGTTTTTAAGGGTGTGGGGGGCTGGTTTTGATCAAAAGGGAGCGGGAGTTAGGGGGGGGGAGGGGGAGGAGGGGGGGGCGGGTGGGGCAGCTCAATTTGTGCGTGGAAACTATAAATCCTTCAAGGGGATAAATCTGACGGTTTTGGAAAGAATGCACCAGTTTATCATGGGGGGGGCGGGGGGCGGGACGGGCGGGGCAGCTCAATCTGTGTGCGTTGGAAACTGTACATCCTTTAAATTATACGTATATGTGCAGGGACTTGCAAAGCTGAGTTTGATCAAAAATTCCTTTTTGGTCGATCTGAATAAAACTCAGCTGAATGAATGAAGTGTATTTTTCATTTTTTTATTACACTTACTGTGTAGGTATATCGTATGAATAATAATTTTAGAGGGTTTTATGTAATGAATACTCACGTGCTTTTTTCGTGTATTCACTGTTTTATCGTTAATTAAAGCTATATAGTCTATATATTTAATTCAATCACATACGAGTATATGTGCATTATTACAAAAATAGAAAATACACTTCATTCAGACCTACCTGTGAGATCAACCAAAAATGTTTTTTTAATCAAAACTAACAGCTTTGCAAGCTGTGTGTGGGATACTTCGATCGCGCGTGTTACGGGGTCGTGCACCCTCCTCGTGAACGACACTACAGGTCGGTGACTCCCCTGCTAATAAAAAAATGCCAGGGTCAACAGGACTAAGACGTTGAGCCTTTTGATCTGCGCACGGAAACTGTATAACCCGCATTGAGGGGGACAATAAAACCAGACATGACAACGTGTGGAATTCAGTATATATGCATGAAACAATAAGTGTTATGTAGAGTGTGAGTTAGCCTTTGGAGTGGGCTACTTGGGTCTACCGGGGTTTGTACGCAAGTTCCTGTGTACTACCTGTATATGTGTGTGGCAGGCCAGCGAAGGTCCAGCCCAGGCCTAATGCTCGGGGTTTTGTCCTGTATATATACATGTGTGGATATTACATATTATAAAAATTAAAATACACTTCAGCTGTGAGATCAAAGATTTCGTCGAAACTCATCTTTGCAAGCTGTGCATATATATGACATGTAATGTGCTACATACATATACTACGCTGCGGCGCAGAGGTGTCACACAATTTTTGCTTTATTGAGGAGGTAGCTCCATACATACATCACCCTCGCTCGGGGAGCTGTTTTTGAGTAACTACCTGAAAGAGGGCAACCTCGGATGAACAAAAAAAAGCCTCCATGGCCCTGGTACGACAGTAGTAGTAGTAATAATAGCTATTAACAGTATTGGTCGCAGGTACACTTTCTACCGCTACGTTGGTAGATCTTCTCGTGAAGATTTGTATGGCCATTCCAGCGGAAACTGGATATTATGTCTCGTTGTACTAGAAGTGGTCGTGGGGTCTTCGGAGATTCTGATGACAGAGAGGCGGGTAATCACGTTTGTTTCCCGCTGACAAGTAATCACTACTACTGTCGACTCTCTGTTTTGCCTACGAAGCACCTCTCGTTGCCTCTAGGCACTTCCATCGTTACCGTCGCTTGGTTCGCCGTCGAACCTTGCTCCAACCTGGCGTGTCCTCCACGCTACGAAGGACAAGAAGAGAAGTAGTTGCAAGTTGCGAGTCGGACCTGGGTTACCCCAAACCCTCATCTGGCGTCGACGGCAGGACTATACAAATAAAAAAAATACATATATATGGAGCCTGGTCTCTCACGGGGTCCCGGTGTCGAAGTGGAGAGAGTGGTCCCGGAGGTCTGGTACACGTCGCGGAGCGGAAGTCGAAGCGGAGAGGGCGTCGCAGAGCTGAAGTCGAAGCGGAGAGGGCGTCGCGGTGCTGAGGTCTCTTGGCGGTCGTCTTTCACAGCGGACGCACGCTGAAAATCTTTGTTTCTTAGATGTAGCAAGGAGATGGTAGAGCTAGAGTGACGGGGGGTTTATGCCCTTCGTCATGCGGCGGGATCATCTTTCGGTGGCTGACCTTCCGGGGACGGGTCAACGCCGTCTATGACGGGTGACGCCGTTTCGCGACCCAGGATCGTGTATTGCCTGACCGGTAACGTGTCCTCTCGCGCATGCATGTACGCGATCTACAATAGGTATCTACGGCCCTGTCTTCCACATCACCCCCCTCTGTATTCGCTGCAAGCCCAGATCTTAGCTAGGGATGGTATTGTAGCGGTCATCGGGAGGATGACCATTTTCGGAAACGGGGTGTCGATTTATCGGATCGAGACACAGCAGCTGTTATATGTGTGCATCCACTCCTAAAAACTTGCGTGTTTAGCAAACACGGGTGTGAAACACCGGGCCAGCGAAGATGTTTACATTTTCGAGCTTGCATGCTGACAGCGTGTACTGGAGTTGTATGGGGTTTCCAAATACTATAAAAAATGAAAATACACTCCAGCTGTGAGATCGAATATTTTGTCGAAACTCATCTTTGCAAGCGGTGTGTGATACTTCGATCGCGCGTATTACGGGTTGTGCGTCCTCATCAAGGATATAGGCCGGCGACTCCCCTTGCAACTACAGTGTAGCTATCAGGGTCAACAGGGTGATGTTAGTCAGTCTGTGCGCGGAAACTATAAAACCCGTTTCTGAGGGGGACAAAATGTGACACCTGTGGAGGGAAATGTATCCTTTTATCAAGTGAATCTTGTAAGTCAAATAACCGGTGAGGGGGAGGCGGAGTTTTGAAGGACGTGGGGGCCTGGTTTTGATCAAAAGCGAGCGGGGTTGGAGGGGGGGGGGATGGTGGGGGGGGGGGGCGGACGGGCGGGCTATTTGTGCGCTGAAGCTATAAATCCTTTAAGGAGATAAATCTGACGGTTTTGGAAAGAAAAAAAATATATATATATATATTATAAAAATTAAAATACACTCCAGCTGTGAGATCGAATATTTTGTCGAAACTCATCTTTGCAAGCTGTGTGTGATACTCCGATCGCGCGTATTACGGGTTGTGCGTGTCCTCATTAAGGATATAGGTCGGCGACTCCCCTTGCAACTACAGTGTAGCTATCATGGTCAACAGGGTGATGTTGGGCAGTCTGTGCGCGGAAACTATAAAACCCGTTTCTGAGGGGGACAAAATCTGACGACAGCTGTGGAAGGAAATGCATCAGTTTATCAAGTGAATACTGTATATATCATACATGACATTTATTTATTTCTAGACAAGAAAATGGCATTCCGACGATTTTTGTTGTAGGTTAACGCCAATACAACTGGAAACCCTTTGTTTTACAAAATTATTTTTAAGTTAGTATAGGGAGCGATCTTCGGGCTCTTAAGGGGTCAAGAAGGGAGAGATCCAGATCATACTATATAATTGAGAAAAAGGGTCAGTCAAGAAGTGCTCTCTTTCTCTCTATCATCGTAAAACACTTTTTTTTTCTTGCTGAGAGCAAGCTCTCTGTGAGCTGCTCTCTCGCTCACTCACGCTGTTCGTTCGTCCCCGGCCGGGTTGCACTTTTTTTCGACCCGTTATTTTTCGTCTTTTTTTTTTTTTGCTCATTCCCATCCACTGATACATATTATAAAATCGAAAATACACGAGTTCCAGCTGTGAGAGATCGAGTATTTATATATAAATATATTTTCGCACTCACTATTGTTATAAAAATGAAAATACACTCCAGCTGTGAGATCGAAGATTTCGTCGAAACTCATCTTTGCAAGCTGTGTGTGATACTCCGATCGCGCGCATTACGAGTTGTGTGTCCTCATTAAGGATATAGGTCGGCGACTCCCCTTACAGCTACAGTGTAGCTATCAGGGTCAACAGGATGATTTTAGTCAGTCTGTACGCGGAAACTATAAAAAAAACCGTTTCTGAGGGGGACAAAATCTGACAGCTGTGAAGGGAAAGGGGGCCTGGTTTTGATCAAAAGCGAGCGGGTTTGGAGGGGGGCGGGGGGGGGGGGGGGAAGGGGCAATTTGTGCATGTAAGCTATAAATCCTTTCGAGGGGATAAATCTGACGGTTTTGGCACCAGTATATTATTGGGGGCGGGGGGGGGGGGGGGGTTGGGGCGGGGGGGGGGGGAGGGGGGGGGGGGGTTGGGCGGGGGGGGGTTTGGGGCGGGGGGGGAAGCTCAATATGTGCCTGGAAACTATACATTATTTTGAGGGGATAAATGTGACAGTTTTGGAAATAATACATCAGTTTATCATGTATATCCTGGGGTAAGTCGTACAATCAGTGAGTAAAGAGAGGGTGGAGTGTTCGAGGAGGTGGGGTTGGGATGGGTTGGGGGGGAAGGTGGGGGGTGGGGGCGGGGGGGGGAAGGGGGGGGGGGGGGGGGGTGAAGGGCTTTAGGTGAGGGGTTTGTTATACGTGTGGTGCTAGGTCTAGGCGATGGTGCGGGTAATGGGAAAGAAGGGGGCGTTCGAGGCGGGGGGGGGGGGGGGGGGAACACAGCGGCATGGATGGCTCTCGAAAGATAATGAGGTGATATCCTGTGCGTCAAGTGTTTATTTATGTGGCGAGTTTCGACATTTGGTGGGGCGTTTGAGTAAGGGAGAGCAAGAGGGGGGGGGGGGGGAGATTTTTTAGGAGGTTTGGGTCACAAATAATATTCAAATACACTTCGGCTGTGAGATCAAAGATATGTAGCAGCTTGTTATACGCGTGGTGCTAGGTCTAGGCGATCGTGCAGGTGGTCGGAAAAGAGGGGGCGTTGGAGGGGGGGGGGGGGGGGGAGGGACACAGCGGCATGGATGGCTCTCGAAAGATAATGAGGTGATATCCTGTGCGTCAAGTGTTTATTAATGTGGCGGATTTCGATATTTGGTGGGGCGTTTGAGTAAGGGAGAGCAAGAGGGGGGGGGGGGGGAAGATTTTTTAGGAGGTTTAGGTCACAAATAGTATTCAAATACACTTCGGCTGTGAGATCAAAGATATGTAGCAGCTTGTTATACGCGTGGTGCTAGGTCTAGGCGATCGTGCAGGTGGTCGGAAAAGAGGGGGCGTTGGAGCGGGGGGGGGGGGGGGGGCGGGGGTTGGGGGGAAAATAATTGATAACTACGTCATGGATGGTCAGTTATGTCATCTTTCTCCCTCTCCCTCCAGGCGTAACTTACGTGGATCCAATGTCACCATGTTGTGTAAGCAGGCTCTTCCCCCCCCCACCCCTCCCCACTGCCGTGCGTGGCTTCATTTTTATCGCGAGAACGACTTCTTCATTCAGCCCCTCTCTCTTTGTTCCCTCGTCGAGACTCGCATCGAATTGAGTATTATTATGTTTGGGAATTTTTATGGAGGTAGTGTATGTATGTATGTATGTATGTATGTATGTATGTATGTATGTATGTACGTATGTATGTATGTATGTATGTATGTATGTATGTACGTATGTATGTATGTATGTATGTATGTATGTATGTATGTATGTATATATGTATGTATGTATGTATGTGTGTATGTGTGTATATATTTGATGTATGTATGTATTTGATGTATGTATGTACGTATGTATGTACATGTATGTATGTATGTATGTATGTATGTATGTATGTATGTATTTGATGTATGTATGTATGCATGTATGTTGTATGCATGTATGTATGTAGAGCTCCTCCTTCCTGGTGTGTGACAAACCAAAGAACATACCAGGTATTTAATTCGCCCCTATTATAGATCCATGATACTTCGAAGTATATATTATAATGATATACTCGGAGTATATACTAAATGTACGTAGCGTGCACGTGACCATTCAAGCGTTTTCTTTTTTTTCTTTCCCGTTGCGCTCGTTCATGTGGTCATCACATGAATGGCTGTATAGCGACTGTCGTAGTCGTGGCTAGTCGCGACGTGTGTGAAAGCCTTTGGAGTGCCGACGAAATGCGCTGTGTGGGGTGTGTACCTGCAGTGATTGAAGGGAAGGGAAAGAGAGTAAGAGGGCAAAGGCGCTGCCCAGTGATAATGGCAAAAAATTTAGCATAGCATTCGGCCGAAGCCTCCTGTTATAAGGCTTAGTTTGGGTAAGCTGTTGGTTAACCTTTTGCAAGCGTGGTCAAACGGACTATTAATAGTACCCCAGCGTTACCAAAAAACTAATATCAATAATATAGTCACGGAGATCTATTGTTGACAGACAGGATGAAATCACACATACATAAAAAAAAAGGAAAAGGCATCTCGCGCCACCTTTCAGGCAAGCTCGCTCTTACGCCACGACGACTACGTGTGTGGTCGATTGAGGCTCAGCTGTGTGTGCCACCTGGTAAGTTAATTAAAACGCTATTAAACAAAGGTGTGGGCACTTTTTTTTCTTATTTGCCTCCCCTTTATTGTTTCGATAATCCATCCTCTACCAACAGTGGATCTCCGTAAACAACATACTTGGTACCTGGTGCCTGGTACCACTAAGTGTGTACCTTTCAGTCCTTCTTTCAAAGCTCGCGTTTGGGCGGGGTACCGAGCTCCTCGAAAGCGGGGAGCCTGAGAGCACTAAGGTGCTACTAACAGTAAGGTGCTACTAAGGTGCTACTACTACTACTACTACTCAGGTGCTACTATATTAGTAAGTGCTATTACGGGGAACCCTAGTAAATAGGACCTACGGTGGGCACAAAAATCTACATAATCACCTATTTTTACTGACAATATTTGGTCCTATTTACTATCGTCCTCCGTAATACTAAGGTGCCACTAAAGAAGGTGCTACTACTACTATTAATATTAATACGTAGCCAATTTTTCCACGACAGGAGTTAGACGTTTTGGGTCAAACGTTCATGTGGCCGGTTGAGCTCTCTACTATGAACAGCGTGGAACTATCGATTCGTCTCTGATACTTCTACGCGAATATTTATTTATTTTAGGATTGCGCGCGCGCGTTAGAACTGATCGAGAATGGCTTCCAAGTTTCATGTTTCCCGGGTGGGAATATCTTGAGCTCGATGGAGTCATCCAACGATAGCTAGAGGTCTAGACTATACGTACAGCATTTTTTTTCAGGCTTTTTCGTTTCTCAAGGACGGGGGGCTTCTTCTTAGTTCTTAGTCTAAAATTGTCGGGGAATAATGCGCCCGTTTTTCTTTCAATATCTGTTGGGTTTTTTTGTATATCTCTAGACCATGGTTGCAGCCTCAGTTTACTCAAAAATCAGTTTGACACGTGAAGAGTGTGAGGTTTTCAGACCTCCTCAAGCCACCGCCCTTAGAAGGCAAAAAGAGCCAGTGCACACCTCCACATCGTAGCATTCTTACTTAGTTTCATGTTTCGCGGGTGGGAATATTTTGAACTCGATGGAGTCATCCAACGATAGATATTTGTTGTAGCGGTCTAGCGTTCTTTTTAGGCCTTTTCACGTTTCTCAAGGACGGGGGGCTGCTTCTTAGTTCTTAGTCTCAAATCGTCGGGGAATGCGCCCGTTTTTCTTTCAATATATCTGACTTTTTTTTTCTTGTATATCTCTAGACCATGGTTGCAACCTCAGTTTACTCGAAAATCAGTTTGTCAAGTGGAGAGTGTGAGGTTTAGACCTCCTCAAGCCACCGCCCTCGCAGAAGGCGAAAAAGAGCCAGTGTACACCTCCACATCGTAGCATATTTATATCTCGCCTCTCCCCATGTTAGTAGGACCCCTCAGAAACTTTCGCTTGCACCCAGGAGTTCCTATACCGTGATGGGATGACTCACTACGCCCCCGATGTCGTTGGCTCCACTATATAGATACTTCGACGTATCTTTCATCACCTTCAAAGTTCGCGTTTGGGCAGGGCAGAGAGCTCCTCATAAAAAAATGCTTTCTACGACGCGCACATCGTACCATGCATGCGTCTTCCAATGGAAATAATAATGGTGGATGTATACGTATCATACCTTAGGTTTTTTGTTCGATCGCCGCTCGAGCGTGCGTCAACAGGCGTGTCTCACGGTACTGTGGGGACGCAGAAAAAAAGAGGTCTTAAAAAAGTCGAAACCCGGATGTACACGGGGGAGCCGTCGTCACTCCACCGTTGTGGAACCCAAGCATTTTTGTTGTTGTCAATATTACTGACGGCAAGCTGCGCGACACGTCTAGCACTCCCTTTTTCTCTCCTTCACGGTTTGTTGCTTTCGGCAGAAAAGAAAACGAGACACCATCTCCGTGATTTGTTAAAAATGGCAAGCACGGGTAAGCTTATGGAGCTTCGCGGACTTGAGGAAACTTAGAAGTTCGGGAAGCTTAGACGCACCTGTGGGACTTGCGAAATCAACGGGAAGCTCGCGAGAAGCTTGGGAAATCAATGGGAAACTTGGGAAGCGTGGGAAACGTGGGAAGCGTGGCAAGCGTGGCAAGCGTGCGGGAAGCGTGGGACGCGTGGGAAGCGTGCGAAGCGCGGGAAGCCTCGGAATCGCGCGGAAGCGTGGGAAGCTCGGGATGCGGTAGTCCATATTGCACTCTCTCTCAAGACAAGAGGTAGGTTGCGAGAGTATCGGGGCACGCGATAGAGGTAGGTAGTATCGCACTTTTCGGCAAAAATATGTTCTGAAATGATGGGACTATATTTTTTAACCCGTTCTTAATGTTGAGACATCGATTGCCTTGCAAGGCTAGTAAGGCGTAGGGTCTGGGTGTACACGGCTGGATATATAGAAGAGGGTTTCACATGCCTTTGAAGGCATGTGCGTACATGGAAGGGGGGATGATGCTTTTGCTAGGCTCCTTAACATCCCCTCCTGAGCCCAAAATCGTCGTTTTTATAATTCTTGCATTCATGAGCAAAAAACGAAACCTTTTTTGTGTTTGTAGATAGTAGGTGTTATGTTCTTTCAAGAGCGGGGACACAGAGTGTCCCCTGCAGGTCTGCCTATTGAGCAGGTCCTCGGTTGAGTACTCATTTTTCTTTACCAGAAGCAGCTTCATTATTTCCACAGCTTTAGCCTCGGATAGCATCTGGCCAGGCGAGGCACATGCCTCGGGTTCGTTTCTTGACTATCTCGAATAGAAAACGCCAACCTATCATACGAAAACTGTCAATTATCTATCAAACCAGACAATTACAGGCCTTTCAAGTCCTTACCTTAACACTAGCCCACCCTGACTGATGAGCCGCATATGCCGAAATATGGGAGATTCGAGGAAACTCCGGTTCTACAAACTAGACCATGAGTCGAAGATGCGGCTCCTCAAAACCCACTTCCACACCTCTAACGGTCTGGCTATGGAGCCAGGAAAACGCGAAGAAGAGCAGTTAAAGGGAACGTAGACCCTACAACAAGGCAAACGACCCATCAAAACCCTGCCGCGTACCGCCGGTGTGGCGGGGGGGAGAGCGGGCAGAAAAAGCTCTCCGGCAAACAAACCACAGAAAAGGCACTAAATGGCAAGGCAAACCCTCGTGGGACATTGATTCTTCAACCTCCGATTGCACGTTCAGTTTGCTCGAAATGAGTTTTTTGGGTGAGGCATATACATGAGGCAAGTGAAGTGGCCGCATAAACAAAGGTGCTACGGTATAAAGGCATCGCGTTTTGACTGAAATAGAACATTTTGGCTCTGAAAGGTTTTCCGAGTGTTTTTGCTCCTTAAACCCTCCTTTTTGACCCAATCGTCGGATTTGTAACCTTTTTTTTTTTTGGCAAAAGCGTGTTTTCCTTGTATCTCCTAGAGAGGCCATGGGGGCTGTTCATCGGATCCCGCCGACACCACCTTCATTTTTTTTCGAAACCAGGTTTTCGGTTTTCGGGTTGGGCGCATATAGAGCGCATCAAGTAAGAAGAGCCTCAAGAAAATAAATGATGCGCGCCTGTACTGTAGCATGCGTAGTGTGTGCGTCGTTTGCCGAGCTTAGTCGGCCCCCGTCGCTTCTGGCAAATAGGCTGAATGTTGCCTGGCACTGCTGTCCTCCATCATCGCGGTGTGCCTCTCGATTGCCCGTAGCCAGAGGAAGAACGGCTCGCTGCCACCCTTTGTTGGACATGCACTATAGCTGCTCAGCTGGCGCTCAGCAGTTGACTGGCTATTGCGGCAGACATGGTGCAAACCCTAACCAACAGCATAGTCTGGAATCCGTCTGCTAGCAGTCAGCGCTGGCCAATAACTCGGTGGTTATGGCGTATCTCTGACGTCCTCCACCTGTCCAGCTCTCTCACGTGTCGTGTTTGTCTAAAAAAAGTAGAATTTCGTGTCTCCCCTCTACCGCCACATTGCTATCGAGGAAACGCGCAACCCTCCCTGTAACTACTCGTGTCCTTATTCGCGATGTGACCACGCCCATTCGCCTTCTCCTCTTCCTGTCCCCCGTCCCCGCCCCGCAACACCCCGCTAGAAACGCCTCCGAAATTGTTCGCCATCACGTTCCCGCCCCCCCTCCCCCCGCCCCCACCCCCGCCCCGGTCGAAATACAGCCCGACCCACGCCTGTTTGCTGTAGAACATTGGGTCTGCCAGTAACAAAGCCGCGCGAAAGTTTGTTACGTAGTAGACCGTTGCCGCTGCGGGAGGTGCGGCGGACAGGGGGGGGTTACGAGAGGGCGGGGGTGGTGGTAGGGGCGGCCGTTAAGGAGTTGGTGGGTACTTCCATGGCGTTCGCGGAAACGGCGGGGGGGCGGGGGGCGGGAGGGGGTTACGAGAGGGGGGGAAGGGCGGGTAGGGAGTTGGTGGGTCGTTTCGGTGCCCATTCACGGGTGAGAAGGGTTGAGAATGATGAGTGCGTGACGGCAAAACTATACTCCGTTTCCGGCGCATCTGAAACGGCATCCTGGTGGCAGTGCACCGTCATCTTTCTGCGTTTCCTCCACTAGAGGCGTTCCGTTTACCTCACCCAAAAAATTGGATTTTTTTAAGAAGAAAAATGGCACCCTTTAATCTCCCGATTTCGCAATTCCGAGGTGGACTACTAATAAGTGGGTGTTCAGTGTGTGCGTTCTTCACATTTCACTGATATTTCCATATCCATCTACATCCAGCGCGACCTAGTCAGTGTCCGCGCCGATGCCTCCTCCCATCGAGACGAATCCTTTCTGTCTCTGTGGTCACATCGTGAGTAGCATCGACGCAAAACGAATGGATGACAACGGCTGGATCGGTGGCTCTTTTCAGCCGGGGGGAGCCCAGTCAACCAGAACTGGTTTTGGGACGCGTGCTAAGATATAGATGCACGACATTTTTTCCGAAGGTTCCATTCACTTTACGAGGTTAAGACATGTCCTTCTTGACCCAAAAAATGATTCTTAATCTACGAGAAAAAACAAAACCTCTACACCGGATGAATGATAGAAAAAATCCCATGGCCTCTTGAATCATGCAACAACAACAACAACAACAACCCATAACAACAACAACAACAACAACCCATAACAACAACAGCAACAACAACAACAACAACAACAACAACAACAACAACAACAACAACAACAACAACAACAACAACAACAACCCATAACAACAACAACAACAACCCATAACAACAACAGCAACAACAACAACAACAACAACAACAACAACAACAACAACAACAACAACAACAACAACAACCAAAACAACAACAACCAAAACAACAACAACAACAACAACAACAACAACAACAACAACAACAACAACAAAATGAGCTATCTTCCGACGATTTTGGGCTAAGGAGTGTCTTACGTCATTCACACAAACAAAATTGCCAAAAAAAGGTATACCTCTATCGAAGCACGTGCCCAAAAAATCAATAAATTGTATCCTTATTATCGAGGTACTCTCGACGTAGACATCTACTGCACGCGCGATGCACGTCAATTGTTGCGGCGTTGTATCGGAGGAAGTATGCGCTGAAGGCGGGACGGCGCGCTGCTCCGCGGTCCACACCTAGCTTATGTAAGATGGACAGAGGCAGATAGCCTCGCAGGTCCCAGACTTGCCAGATCCCCATGCAGCCGTTCCCCACCATCGACGTCTGCCACACATAACAAAACGAACACGGAGCAAAAACGATGAGAATTTATCAAGGTATTCGTTAGTGTCCGCCTTCGAGGGAGAAGGTGTACTTTAGTTACTGCATACTAATTCCAAGACATTTATTCATTTCCGCCTTCGACGGGGACCTCGTAAAAAAAATTATGAATAGCAGTAGAATGCAACGATAAATGTCACAGATTCGATGATGAAAATGAACGAACGTTTCGACAAACATCAAGCTCGTGGCCTACGCAAACATAGCAACCATTTTGCAAAACAATAGAACTCAATTTCTATTGCAAACTAAATCTCGTTTCGAGCAAAAACAAAAAACTCGTTTTGGGGAAAACAAGAACTCGTTTTTGCTCAACAAGAAGCTCATTCTGCAAAACAAAAAGCTCAATTTGTGTGCAAAAAAAAAAAACTCAGTTTTGTGCGAAACAAAAAAACTCAGTTTGTGCAAAATTTCAAAAAAACTCCTCTTGTGCAAAAACAAAAGCTCACAATTTTGTGCAAACAAACACTTCATTCATTGTGCAAAATGTTGAAAAAAAAAAACTCATTTTGAGGGGCAAAAACAAGAACTCATATTTTTTGCGCAAAACAAGAACTTTCATTTTGTGCAAAACAATTAAGAACTACATTTTTGTGCAAAACAAAAACTTCATTTTGGGCAGAACTAAACTTCATTTTGTGCAAAAAAGACAAGAATGAATGACGGTAGGGGGGTCATCTTTTGGCGGTGGCTCGGGGTCACCTTTTGGCGGTGGCTCGGGGTCACTCGCGCCAGTTTACCCGCCCCCCGCCCCCCCGGCCCTATTCCTTTGCAGCTTTCGTGCCGTTTTTTGTTTTGGTTATTTGTTTTTTGGGTCGATTCCGGTATGCTTGTCCGTGGCGTGTCGTGCATATATGCCTCAGAGCCCCAAAGCGCAAAGAAACATACAAGTCGATGGCCGATCTTTGGGCTTGTGCTGGCAACTCGCGGAGATGTGCTGTGCAACATGCTGGCAGAGCGCGGAGCGAACAAGTCTGGTGGGTGGAGCTCGCATCAGTTCACCGCCAGCTGGTCATTGCCCATAATACGTGAAAAAATCCTTGGGATGGTTAGCTAAGACACGGCGTGCCGAAACGAATCGCCATAAAAAAAAAGAAAGACTCATTTTGTCTTTGTTCATTGAGGTGCGTGCGTAATCTCACACGGGCGAGAGTTTGTGGAGTAATCACAAACCCAGTATTAATAGTGAACAACGAGGGGAGTCCCTCCCCCCCTCCCTGTCCTAGACTACGGGTGGGAGGGGTTTACTTTTTTTTACGTTTTGTTTTTTCTTTTGCAGTGGCACCTCGGGGTCGCTCGCGCGAGCAACCCCTCTCTCTGTGTTATGGGTATTTGTGGAGTATCACTCCGTTTGACCACTTGCAAAACGAGAGGTTAACCAGCCGTTAGCTTTTACCCAAGAACTATGCCTTGTAACATCGAATCTGCTCCTTTTGCGGTCTCTTACGTTTTCTTGGTTGCTTAAACTGACGAAAACAATCCGCAATATGAAGTGGCAATCTCTACGCTGCGCCAAAACAATCTCGCATACCCTATAGATATTTTTGCCCGTGAGATACTGACTCACTCGCGCGAGTATGATACGGTATGGTACGGTATTTTGATATGGTATGATATGGTATATGATATGGTTTATGCTATGGTATATGATATGGTATATGATGATATGATGGCGGAAGTCCGGTAGCGAAAAAGGGGGGGAGTCCCCCCTTCTCCCCCCCCCCTTGCCGGTGGAGACTACCCCCTCTTTTTCACTACGTGGTCTTCGGCAGTCGCACGACGAGTGACTTTGCACCTACCTCACTGACCAAAACACGTTGTTACCAGGTAGTAGGTGGTCGGTTTGGCGCAACGTAGCTAACCATCCCATGAAGGATTCATATCGGAAAAATTACAGCAGCACGAAAGCCTATGTATTACCTGGTATCATGTATGACCGCAAGGAACGGGGGAGTCACTCGCGCGAGTCACCCCGAGCCACCGAAAAAAAAAAGATGAAGAAGGAAGCCCCCCTCGTGTACCGTAACGGTAGTAGCATTTTGGTCGTGAGCGTTAACCCCTTGATAGCCCCGAACCCCTCCCTACTGTACTAAATCCAAGTAATTTTGTCCCCAGAAACGGGTTTTCAGTTGTAAAGGCGTCAAGGAATCCCCATATTTTAGAAGAAAAAAAAAAGAAAAAGTGCTACGTCGTAGTTGTATATCGTCGCCTCGGTGGCGTATCAGGTTATCCTCGAGTCTGGTATAGGTCAGTTTCGTGAGTTCGAGTCCCCCCGAGTGCATGCTCGTATAAATTCGTGGGGATTTTTTCTTGTGCACAAATTGACTTGCGGAAAGCGCGAGAGCGTGAGTTAGCAAAACTCGACCAAATATCGACGAGCAGTGGGATTGCTGAACCCTATGCGCGATCAAAAATGAAGGCACTTGGAACCGGGGGGGGAGAAGGGACGACACCTGTGGCCACGGCTTGTCCAGAAGCTGCAAAGTAAAAATAATGTGAAGAAAAAAAAAGTCGTACTACTAGTAGCGTATACGCCAGCTATGATAGCGCTGGATTGCGAAGGCAATTGGGTTAGATCGACACACGGCGCGTGTATGAAATAAACGTGGAAGTGTGGTGAGCTTAATAAGCTTTATGTTTCCCCATCAGCCGGAGGATGAAAAAAAAAAAAAGTAGCACGCGCCAATTTAGAATCCTGCTTTTCGTTATAGCCCATTTGGGGACCAATATACAGCGGGAAAAAAGAGGTATAATAGGCAGGCGCGTTGTGTATCACGGTGCGAGCATATGCGCAGCACGCGGCAGTGCGAGCTGCGCGCTTTTGTCTTACAGGCGCGCTTGTGCAATTGGAGTTCGACATCGCAAAAGCGTCGTCGTCAGCTAAAAGTCTAGCAGCATCCCGGTATGCTTCTTGTATGCTGCAGACACAATCGCCAATTTTATCCGTTAAACTTTCCCTCAGTAGAAATCCCAAAAAGCGTTAAACGCTGCTACTCGTTAATTGCTTACCAGTTGGATCATGGGAGATGGATCCTACTATTCGTTGACTTCTCATTACTTGGGTCATGGCATGCTTTTCACCAATTTTCTCCAATATAATTCAGTTTTTTGTGGGCGAAACGTAAAGCAAAGGACTCTTGAATAATGAAGCCAAGAGTCCCAGAAAAAGCAATTTGATTACCCTGCCTGGCCGCCACAGCACGCACATCTGCAAAAAAATGTATGTCACGCATGAGTGGTCTGAAAAGCCCCCGAGGGCGATATAATCCAACGATAAGCTGAGCATGGAACCTAGCTCGGGTCGCCTTAAATTTGAGTCCCCTCCGTATTGTTGCTTTACGTTCGACGTACGTACGTGTTGCGTCATGTACGCCATGTATGCCATGCCACGCATCAGTGGCCCGAAACATCGGGCCATGCTTTCCAACGATAAACTGACTGAGCTGTATGCAACCGCGTGTAGAGCAGCAAAGACAGAGAACGCGCGGCGTCCGCCCATGGAACGTTGTGGAATGTTTTGATGACACAATAAAAAAAAACTTAGATGTACAACAATTCCCAGTAGTTTGATGTCCCCGAAAAAACGTGTGTACACAGGCAGTAGCATTTAAAAAAAATAGTGCTGCTGCCTAACAAGAAGTTACTACAAGATGCTCCAAAATAAAACAAGATAAAAAAAAGTGGAAATTTTTGGTTGATTGGAGTGACACATGGAGACCAAACTCGGGACGAGTGAAAAATGGCGGTATTAAACTATTACGGAGTATATGATATCATAGTGCCGCAGCATGAGCCAGGAGCTAACGACCACAAACTGGAAAGCCCATGAATCTCGGGGTTGATCTGGCTGTTTGGACTTGCTCTCAAACATTTTCCCCCATAGCGCAAACGATTCTTTTTTTTTTCAGTCAGCGCCGGCAGTGTTGCGCGGTGGTTTTGTGGCGTGACTTACTTTGCATAGCTCGCACTCAGTGTTTGTTGGTATGACTGCTATTAGTAGCTCACTCCCAGTGGTTTTGATGTGCGACTGCTAGCTCACTTATTGGGTTTGGTACGACCATACTGTTGTGATAGCGCAGTGGTTTTGGTATGGTACGAAGTATGACTGCTAGCTTAGTGGTTGTGGTGTGTTTGCTCGTGATACCTCAGTGGGTATCGTATGACCGCTTGCTCGGTGGTTTTAGTATTGATATGGTTGCTATTAGTAGCTCAGTGGTTATGGTACGACTTCTACGTCAGAGGTTATGATCTTTGGTTGCTGTTATTAGCTCGGTGGATATTATATGGTACGGCTGCTAGCGCAGGGCTTATGGGTGTGCTTCCACGACGATGTCAAAAGCTAAACATCCGACTGCGAAAGGTTGTATATCCTGTGCAGTAGCCTCGAGCGATACCCTTGAACAAACAAACACAAACAAACCCCACCCCCCGCCCATAATACGCATCACACCATCATGCTGAATGGAATTTTATCGTTTTTGCCTGGCCAAGATCTGAAGCTAAACGTTTGGAGTCGCATAGGCTGGGGGATCAACATCTGCTGAATGAAATTATCGTTTTTGCCAGGACCAAGATCTGAAGCTACGCGTTTGGAGTCGCATAGGCTGGGGGATCAACATCTGAAGGTAATGCTTATGCTGAAGGTATGCATCTCGATTCTCTAGTTTTACGCTGTGGCCTGGGATCGAACAAAGTTTAGATAAAACAAGAAAATACCCCGCACCCACAGCCCACACCATAATCATGCTGGAAGCAATTCATTTGTTTGACGGATTGGTCCGATACCGAAAAAAGGCGCAAAACATCCACATTATATACCGTTTTATGGCGTATTTTCTACCTGGGTATTCCGAGGGTAGGGACGAGAGGGGGGGAGGGGGGGGGGGGGGGGGAGGGGGGGGGAGGGGGGGGGGGGAAGGGGGAGGGGGGAGGGGGGGGGGTACATATTTCATGCATAACACAAGTTTTAATACAATAGACCCACGCATCCCTACAATGCCGGGACGGAGCACGTCGGGTTTTCACCGACCAGGCAGACATCGCGTGCACCAAGCCCGAAGCGCCGTGAGGTGTTCGGCGAGTGGCATGACCGGTGAGCTGCATCCTAATGACAACCACTTGTGAGGCGGACTTTCGCACCTTGTGCGTACTTTCTTACTTCGAGGTACTTATCAGATGATAGCTTCGGAGTAATTGGGGGGGGGGGGGGGTTCAGAAGGGGGGGGGTCTTACCACTCTGTAGCCGTAGATCGAAGCCGTCATGAAGAAGTAGACGACGTTGATGGCGTAGACGGATAGGTACTGCTTCGTCAGCATCCCCATCAGACCCACACGGAAGGGATAGGTCTCGAACATCATCAGGAACAGGCTGCCGAAAATCCCCCCCTGCACCACCAGCTGAAATCTGCAACCACGGCGGAAGGGGGCGCGTGGTGGGGAGTTGCAGACTAGTGCGAGAGGCGTTTTTATTTTACTCGAACTTACCGTGCCGAGCGCTCTGTCTGTGGTATGACGGTCCCTTTCTTCTGACTGTTGCTTTCGATGCCAGTAGGTGCCGGCGAGGACAGCAATGAATATCTCTGGACGGAAAGCGTTGGGGCCGTTTGTGGGTTACACGGGACATGGGATACTCCAACAGTTTTGGTATTCGGCGATGCTCAGTGAATCCTTTTTACAGCAGTAGCCGCCGCGGAAATAATCGATCGTAACGTACGTGCAAGCACCAGTGTGGGTTTGAATATAAGGCAATTTTACTAACTATAGGTAAATGTAAACGTGGATTATAATTGGGCCCAGACTGGTAGTTTGTTAAGACAACGAGGCCGCAACACCAGAGGGGGGGCTAAGTTGATGTATGTGCTCTGTTTAGCGTTTGACGTGAAGGGCGCGCAGGAGCAGCAAAACTTGTTCTCCTATGGACAAGGCAGACGTAGAAGCATATCTTTAACACGTTGTGAATCAAATCGTTGTTTATTCTTTGGATAAGACAGGACACGTAGAAGCATATCTTAACACGTTGTGAATCAACTCGTCATTTATGTATACCTTCGTGCGATATGCTTGGTATGCAGAAGGGGTCCGCCAACAAGGCGGTATGCCGACATAAGGCGGTCAAAATCGCTTGGCGCGACTGGGGAATGGCACTGAAGTACTCATAACCCGGAGTGAATAAGGCGGGTCTCCCCAATAAGGCGGTATCCCCATATAAGGCGGTATTCCGATACAAGGCGGTCAAAATCGCTTGGCGTGACTGGGGAATAGCACTCATAACCCGGAGTGAATAGTGCGGGTTCCCTCAATAAAGCGGTCGTATTGCTATGGCACACCACCGCTTTAGTTACTGGGATACCCTACCGTTACAGTACTACTACTGTGTGAGAACAGCTGTGTGTGGGAGAAGTAGCTCTCACAAGGACCCCTGTGTGCATGAACCAATAAATCGGTATTCGTCAGGTATAGACCAAAAACATTTGGTGCGTCCCGTTCACACAGGTGACCCTTTACCAGCTACTGAAAGTCGACCTAACTCTCTCTAGATGTACTCCAATTCAATGGTGTAGTTTGTCCATAATTTGTTCACCCCTTTGGAGCCCCCCAATCCCTCCCTACACTAACTTCAAGTAAAACTGTCCCCAAAAAGGGAGTTCCAATTGTGAA
Source organism: Undaria pinnatifida (assembly GCA_012845835.1). Classification (NCBI taxonomy): domain Eukaryota; class Phaeophyceae; order Laminariales; family Alariaceae; genus Undaria; species Undaria pinnatifida. Next base: position 654,751 of record JABAKD010000016.1, on the reverse strand, counting down.
GGAGTAAAAGTGGCTGGGTGTCTTCCGCGAAGGGATAACAGCAAACGCCTACGGGTATCTCTCTGTTCTTCGGTGCTACATTTAGCAAAAAAGAAACCTGTGGGAGTTGATTATTATCTTGATTTTTGAAGTAAAGCTAGAAAAAAAAACGTCGATTTGCGATATTTTCAAGCCCCTTGTACGAATAGCGTGAGCGCGCAGCGTAGCACGACGAGTAGGGACACCATGCAACGCCCCGTCCCGTACGAGTCTTTGACATTATTGATTGTTGTTGTCGTTCGGACACCAATTTTATCATCATCGTGTAGCCAGCCGTTAGAGGTGTGGGAGTGGGTTTTGAGGAGCCGCATCTTCGACTCATGGTCTTGTTCGTAGAACCGGAGTTTCTCCGAATCTCCCATATTTCTGCATATATATGCGGCTCATCAGGGTGGGCTAGTGTTATGATACGGCCTTTAAAGGCCTGTAATTATCCGAATCGAGGTAATTTCGATGGGTTTCGTATGATAAGGTTGGCGTTTTATATCCGAGATAGTCAGGAAATAGATCAGAGGCACGTGGCTCGGAAATCTCAAAAGCCATCCGCCCGGGGGCTATGGTGGAACCGAATAAAGCTACGTCTCTGCGAAGGCTAAGAAGGTGAGTACTCTCCAAGGACCTGCTCAACAGGCAGACCTGCAGGGGACACTCTGTGTCCCCGCCCAATACTCCTACAGTGTAGCCGATGCCGTATACTAATCGTCAATTTTCGTCGTCAGAAGAATTGCTTTTTTCCTCCTCTGAAGTCTCAACTAACGGTGTTAACGCCATTCATTACAGCTGCGCAAACTCTTTTTTTTTTACAAAATTACTTTAAATTAGTATAGGGAGGGGTTTCGGGGGCTGTTACAAAGGGGATATGTACGGTAAAATGAACAGTCCGACCAAAGGACCTTGCTTGGGTCGTTCCTAAGCAAAAACTTAAACGCAAGGAAAAAAAATCAAAAATCATGCCGACAAGAAAAAAAAGTGTCAGGATTCCTCTTATTATAACATTTTGAATGTCAGGATTCCTCCTACAACATTTTGAATGTCAGGATTCCTATTATAACATTTTGAATATCAGGATTCCTCTTATAACATTTTGAACTTCTGGCAAACGTCACGTTTAAAAAAAAAAAAGAAGAAAAGACGTCTTGATATTTGTTAGGAACCTTTTTGACATCGATTTTTAGGGGGGCCCTCCAGGGGGGGGGAAATCGAAACGATTCAAAGTCCACGGATTTCCCCTGACTGACAAATATCTCACGATTCACGAAAAATGTATAGCACTTTTTTTTCGTCACGACGATTCTTGATTTTTTTTTTTTTTTGTTACAGCTCGGTAGGAACGGCCCTAGAAGCAACATGTTAAAAAATCGCCCCCCCCCCCGCCCCCTCCCCCGCCCCTCCCCCGCCCCCCCCGCCCCCACCCCCCACCTCCCCCCCCCCAACCCATCCCAACCCCACCCCCTCGAACACTCCACCCTCTCTCTACTCACTGATTGTACGACTTACCCCAGGATATACATGATAAACTGATGCATTATTTCCAAAACCGTCACATTTATCCCCTCAAAATAATGTATAGTTTCCACGCACATATTGAGCTGCCCCACACGCCCCACCCCCGCCCCAACCCCCCCCCCCCCAATAATAAACTGGTGCCAAAACCGTCAGATTTATCCCCTTGAAAGGATTTATAACTTACATGCACAAATTGCCCCCCCCTCCCCCCCCCCCCCCCCCCCCCCCCTCCAAACCCGCTCGCTTTTGATCAAAACCAGGCCCCCGCGTCCTTCAAAACTCCGCCCCCCCCCCTCACCGGTTATTCGACTTACAAGATTCACTTGATAAAAGGATACATTTCCCTCCACAGCTGTCAGATTTTGTCCCCCTCAGAAACGGGTTTTATAGTTTCCGCGCACAGACTGACTAAAATCACCCTGTTGACCCTGATAGCTACACTGTAGTTGTAAGGGGAGTCGCCGACCTATATCCTTAATGAGGACACACAACTCGTAATGCGCGCGATCGGAGTATCACACACAGCTTGCAAAGATGAGTTTCGACGAAATCTTCGATCTCACAGCTGGAGTGTATTTTAATTTTTATAATAGTATAATGATGCGTTCGTCGTCATTCAACCATTCGGGCATTCGAGCGGACGAGGCGCCGGGGGAAGGAAGTACGTGTTACTGAATACGCGTACGGGACAACGCGGGGCGACAACTTCTCGGCAGCCCGATGTCCTTTCATCATGATAACATACGCTACATTTGACAACAGCAGCTGCTAGCAGCAGCAGCAGCAGCAACAACAACAACAACAACCCAACACAACCAAAACAGCTGTTGTTGCTGCTGCTGCTGCTGCAGTAGAAGGCGAAATTCCGCGAAGAGCAAATCCACGTCTAACAATGTTTTTCTTCTTTCTGTGGAATCGCGGCTAGAAGAGCATAGCCCGCATCCCGTATATACCCCTCTAGACTGTACTATACAGCAAGACGAAGGCTATTACTATCGAGAAGAGCCCTATCCATCCATGCGTGTGTTTACCCGTCACCATACAGTAAACCACATCCATTCCGGGAGAATCGCTTTATACTACTTTGTAGCTGCCTGGCTTTCTTTACGTCTCGCCGGGGGCTCGCTTTACTGATGGATGCACAACGAGCAGTACAGCAGTACAGCAGTACAGCTGCAGCGACAGTCGTTGGGGGGGGGGGGGTGGAAAGAACCCATGTCGAGGAAAAGAAGAACGAAGAAAAACACATACAGTAGGTGGCCCTATATAGTGCGGGTCATATAGTGCGGGTGTCCGATATTGTGCGGGTGAAATCGTTTGGCACAATATAGACCCCTCTGAAGTGGCCGGTTTTTATATAGTGCGGGTGCCCAGTATAGTGCGGGTAACTTTTCGTGACACATACCCGCACTATATAGGGCCACCTACTGTACACGCTACAATGGAGAGGTGCCATTTTTCGTTTCTGAGGCGCCTTCCTGAGTTGAGGTGGTATGACGGCGCTACCTCAGTGGTTGTGGCATGGTTGCTGTTTATACCTCAGTGGGTATGATATGACTGCTAGCTCAGTGGTTACGATTGACGGTTGGTATGGTATGACTGCCGGAGTACTATTTGTCTATACAGTAGGTGGCCCTATATAGTGCGGGTATGTGTCACGAAAATTTACCCGCACTATACCGGGCACCCGCACTATATAAAAACCGGCCACTGTAGAGGGGTCTATATTGTGCCAAACGATTTCACCCGCACAATATCGGACACCCGCACTATATGACCCGCACTATATGACCCGCACAATATGACCCGCACTATATAGGGCCACCTACTGTACCTCGTCACCCCGAAAAACGATTTTGGGGGAAAATGCATCGAACAGCAGCAGGCCCACAAACTGCTCCAAACCACGACACCTAGGTTACGTACTACCTCAAGAATGAATAGCCTCATGCCCTCTACTTGTATCAACGAAAAATATTTGCAAAAAAATAACGAAAAGAAAAAAATTCGATCATTTTGGGGTAAGGGGCCCAGTCATTCTCAAAATGCTTCAGCGAAAAAGTGCTACCTATATCGTACAGGTAAAACATGTCGGCACGCCTGCTGCAAAATCGTCTTGTAACAATGCATGCAGGTCGCCAAAATCTGGGAAGGCTCCAGCTTAGGGATCGCGAGGAAGAAAGAAGGAGCCCCGGACGGGGGTGGGGGGTGGGGGGGGAGTGTACTACTCGATATTCATGCATGGCCGTAGTCGTATTGGTACTTTATGAAGTATGACAATAGACCCTCGCGTACTCATTTTATGCATAGCCGTAGCCTTAATAACGTAGACCTTCGCATCTCTGCCATGCCGGGACGGACCACATCGGGTTTCCACCGACCAGGCAGACATCACGCGCACCAAGCGCGAAGCGCCGTGAGGTGTTCGGTGAGTCGCATGTGAAGGTGAGCTAGCTGCGTCCTACCACGAACCGCTTGGGAGGCGGACTTACGCACCTTTCAGTGCATTATATTTTATATGGATGACAGCTTAGAGCCCCGCCCCTCCCACCCCCCTCCCACCCCCCCTCCCACCCCCAACGCGTAGGGCTGGAGCCTGGCAACGGCGCTTAGGATTCTAAGAGTAGACAGAAAATGAGCGCGCAAAAAAAGAGAGGGAAATGTGGGGCTAGGGCAGCAGGGGGGGTACATCGAGATGCTAGTCTGAGTCAGACTTCGCGCACGCACAGGTTTTCTTTTTGTTCGTGTGCGAGGCGTGCTATGATATATATAGTCTATGTGGGTGTAGCACTTGTTAGAGATGATATTTTCTTGTTGAACCAACACTTCGCGTTGACGGGGGGGTGGGCGCATCTATAACCCAGAACCTTGGTCGGAATGCAATATTCTTCTTTTTCAACTTTGACCATGCTTTTTTTTTTGTTAAAACGCCTTCACGACTGGAAACCCAATACAAAACTACTTGGATATAGTGCGGGGAAAGGTTTTAGGATTAAGAGCCATCCCACGGTAGGGGATGCGTTTTTCCGGCCGGGCGCTACGATAGAGGTATACCTTTTTTTGGCGAAAATGTTTTCTGAATGACGGGGCTCCTTAACCTACTAATACTATCGTCGGAAAATAAATAAATAATGGGCCATTTTGTTTTTCATGATTCTCGATGTGTACCTAGGCCATGCGTGGGGTTCTGTCATCCGGTTAGAGCAGTTTTGTTTTCTTGTCCAGGTCAGTTTTTTGGGAGAGGTTCTTAAGCTGCCAAATTGAGAAACCCCAGAAAAAAAAGTGGTGCAACCTCCATATCGTAGCACGCGTCCGAGCTCCACTCAAGTGTGCAGCTCTATCGGTTACACCATGATATGTGTGT